>PVIR01040811.1:0-13119 GCA_004026965.1 Petromus typicus
AATAGCTACAAGCAATGGGTTTTTATTGCCCTCAGTAGAAGAGCAACATTTAAATGATGCCCTTCAGTCTTTTCCTCTGATAAAGTGGAGTTGTAGGTTTTAAACTACTGTAACTACAAAGGGAGAGAGTCTCACCTACCACATTACTCTTTGGCTTTCTTGTAACTAACTACCTTCTTGTTGTGCTTAGTGGAAAACTAGAAAGTTCACCAGAATTTAGACTTGGCAGAGAAGGGATAGGAGACTTTCTATGGACATCATAATAGTAAAAGACACTCATTGTTTATAATTCTTTATAAAAGTCATTTTCATCTATAAATTTAGCCCTTGAAGGAAAATATTATTTCATTTCCTATTTAAATGGAGCTACTATTCCCAGAGAAGTTAAGGAGTATTCCCAGAGCCCAAAAGCTGGTAAATGGAAAAGCTCAGGCTCAGCTTGTCTACTCACCTCCACTGGCTGTGTTGTCAGTGTGGTGATTCCATCCTGTTCCCTAGTGACTTGTGCTTTATTTGTACTTTGTAAAAATTCCAGCATATTTAAGCATCAGCCTGATATTTGACATTCTGTGATTTATTCTAGAGCAAAGTATAAAAATCAGATTGGCATAAATTTATTTTCTGACTCAAATATCTTACAGTATTTTGTTGTTAAGATTCTGTAGAATGGAGAATTAATTTTTTATCTGCCATTAATAAAAATTTCTTTTTATAGAATCTATTTCTACCAAAGTAATTGTTTATATTAAAAGATTATTTATTAAAGATAAAATGATCAAAGGTTCTGAACACCAGCCTCTATTGTATAAATGATGTTTCCCAAATTTAGGGGATAAAAGTCATCATTGGGAATATTCATTAAATATTAAACTTTCTGTTGGCTCTTTCTTGTGGATTTTGATTTGAATGAGGTCACAGAATGTTTATTTCTAAATGTCTCCAAGGTTTCTTCTCAGACTTAGACATTTTGCAAAACGTTGTTCTTCACTGACCTTGACCTCCAGCCATACAGCCAGACTTTTAGCACCAAATACGTATGTGTTTTGGTTCAAATGCTAACAGCTGAGTGACCTTTGGCAGGGAGTTAATCCAGATGGACAGCCCTGTCTTCATTTGCAAAATGGGAATAACACTGTCTTGGAATAAACTGAGATATGATGAAAACATTGTTTCATACTTGGCTGCAGCACAGCTCTCTAGTAAAAAGCAAGTCCTCCCAACCTGTGACATATTTTCTGTACTCTCTCTCAGCTGCTTGCTGCAGATCAAAGGCATGTTCTACTCTGCCATTCCTGACTCAAAATTCATTTAATTATTTAGGGTTAATTAAATACAAAAAGCCAGAAATAGCAAGCTTCCCTTAAAGCCCCTGTCTTCAGGTATACCGGGCTTATTCTTAGGAGTGTAAGCGGCTCAGGCTTACTTGCCATAGGAAGATATTAACTGCTCAGATTTAGGGCATAATCTTTCTTTAAGGTCTGGGTCTGAAGAGAGTGGCTAATTTGCCTCCTTGATTGTGCATTCACGTTTTGCCACCTCTGTCACCACTGTCGTTTGTCAGTGAGAATGAATGACATACTTTCTGAAGATGTTTTTAAAAGGGAAGAAACCACCCATTTCCAGTCAGAGGAAACTTCTAGAGAAGCCCTGAGGTGTGAAGTGATGCCAGATCAAGGCTGTCTTCCTCCCTGGGGTTCTTTGTCCTGGAGTCCTGTTCAGAGCACAAGGGCAGATGTAGGAAAACTTCCACACTCAACCTGAAGTGTGTGCCTGGCTTTTTATGTGACATATCTGCCTTTGAGCCCCGGGACAAAAAACCTTTTTTGTCAATTATATAAAAATCAGGTCTCTAGTTCACAGTCCATGTTTTCCACTGACGCATGGTGGAACCAGCCGGTTTGATGATGTGTCCATTACTGGTCCCCACTACACTGGATGTAGTGATCTTTTCCAGAAAGTATTATTATCTCCATTTTATATATTTTAAAATAAGGTTAATAGAGGTTAAATAATTTGCTTTGGCAACAGAGGTAGAAAATGAGAGAGGCAGAATTAGGCTATCATACTCCAGAATCATTACTCTTTTTATCATAATGTCTATACATTTTTGTTACCTTATCTTTAATAAGAGAAGAAATAGGAGGAAATTAGAATTAGGGGCCAAACTAAAAGGTTTCAAATACTTTCCTGCCTCATGAATCCATTATGTTCTACTTAGAAAATATGAAAAAGAACCTATTGAATTGTGCATTTCTAACTGTGTTCTAGAGTTTTTGAAAGACAACTTGGATATTTTACGCAGTATATTTCACAGAGAAATTTGATACTGAATTTCCTTTATGGAGAGCATGTGTCCTATAAATATGCTCATGTAGAATAGAGTACAGATAGTGTAGTGATATTTGTATTTCCTTCTAAACAATGATATAAATAATTATCTGGAAAGAAAAGGACCACAGCTTGCTTTGGCAAAGTTGCAAAAGAAGGGTTTTCAAAGGCCCCATCTCATTTGTTGGCTAGTGCTAGCAGTGTCTCCCATTCTAGCACCACACGAGCCCAGTGTTTACATGACATTTTTATACCACTTTAACACTAGTCTCTAGTAGTATTTAATTATTTTTGACAATGTATTTTTTTGATTCATTTTGGGAGTATATCTAGTAGTTAGTCCATTTTATTAATGGTCCCATGGTACATTATTTGACCCAAATGAATAAATCAAATGCAGTTTAATGGTCATCTTTCCTTAAATGTAAACTGTAAGTTTTGCATTAATGAAATAATTTTGATGATGTGGACAGGAATAAATGAGTTTCATGAAAACTGACAGAAGAAATGAGACTCTGGAGTCAGAGACAAAGGTTGTATTTTAATAGCAAACAAGAATATCACTATAGGCATACCGGTCCTCAGAGTCTCAACTTGTGCAAGGGGATATGGTGACCAGAGAGGGTCTGCACCAAATATGATGGAATCTTTTCTGCAAGGAAAAGCCCAAGTTTAAGGAAACATATATTATATCTTTTCATATGTGTGTGTAAAACATTATATATATAATTTTATGAATACTTTTATAAATACTTGCATTTATACTAGTCTAATGAGTGACATGTAAGATATGTTGAGTTGAAATATGTTGAACTAAAAAAAAAAATATGCTGTGAGAAAATAAAGCAACTTTACCTACTGCTATGATGCACCATATTTGTGGTTGAGGTAACTACTCAATAACTAAATTCATATTTCAATATGAAATATTAACATATCACTTTTCCCAGGATTGATAGATGTTTTAAATGCAAAGCCTTCAAGCAGTGGGATGATCAAGTCCCAGCAGCAGAGGCATGCCATTGTATGTAACAAACCAAGACTGCAGGAAGCAGTGAGTAGAGTGCCTCCTCCTGAGCGAGACTAGGCACATTGCTAGACCATTTCAAAAAATGAAATATGTAGGGACACTGATTCTTAAAGAGTTTTTTGATTGAAAAAATTATAACTGGCAGGAATTATTTTAATGTATTTATTGATTTATCAGAAATGCACAATGGAAAGCAAATATTAAACATATGCTTTCATCTGAAAGGAAATTACATGAATCTAGATTTTCTGCTTTGAGTAACATAGAAGATATTATCAAGAGGTTTGAGCAATGTCAAGATGTCAAAAATGAGTGCTGGGGGCCTGGGATTTAGCTCAATGGTTTCTGGTGCCTGCCTTACAAGTGCAGTGTTCTATCCCAGGTAACCACATACAACAGTGTTAGACTTAGTGACTCTCACCCACAAACAGTTAGTACCACATACCATGGTGCTGGATGTGATAGCTCACATCTATAATCTCAGCACTTGGGAGGCAGAGGTAGGAGGATTGCTGAGTTCCAGGCTGAATTCAGGATCAGTCTAAACTACAATGTGAGACTTTGTTTTAAAATACTAAAAAAAATAAAATAATAATAATAATAATAATAATAATAATAATAATAATAGTGCAGAGAGCGCTAGATGAAAGTTATTGCCACAATCTTTAATAAAAACACTATTACCACCTTCAAGAACAAATTTTTACTCTGTGAAAATTACAAAGAATGATGACTAATTCCTACTGTGGTGTGAACTCTTGCCAATGATACAATACTTGTAGTCATTTTTCTTTCACAAGTATAGCTTTTCCTTAAATATTGAATCTGATTGTTGTCTTCTATTGATATTTTCCAACCTAATCTTCATCAGTACACCAGGAAAATGAAGTTCATGCAAAAGCATAATAACTAGAGCCTGGGATTTAGCTCAGTGATTCTGGTGCCTAGCCTGCCTTGTAATCACAAAGTCTTGAGTTTGATCTCTGGTAACCACAAACAACAATGCCAGCCAGGTGTGACTCAAGCCCACCAATAGTCAGTTCCACATACCACAGTGCCAGGTGTGTTGGCTTATTCCTGTAATCCCAGTACTCTGGAGGCAAAGGCAGGAGAATTACTGCGAGTTTGAGGCTTGCCTGGCCTACATAGTGAGCTCAGGTCCAGCCTGAACTACAAAGTGAGACCCAGTCTCAAAAAAACAAAAAACAAACAAACAAACAAAAAAACAAGTGGCATAGGAAGTCAATCTAATCTTCACTGCAACACAAAATTAAATATATTCTTCAGTTTTCAAAGGGGAAGAGTAATGTACAGAAATGTTAAGAAATCTGTCCTACCTGAGAACTAGTAAATGATAATTTGGGACTGAAATACTGGCTGGTTCCATAATCTTAGAGGACTCACTCATTAATTCCACAACAATTGCCCTCATTTATCTGTGGCTATAGCTTTTTGTTTTTGTTGTTATTATGTTGACTTTGCATCAAGGAAGGAAGGTAAATAGTATCCCTCTTCTTCATAGAAATAAAAAGTAAATTTTAGATTTAAGCTTGTGCTGAATAATTCAATAACTAAACTTGAATCATGTACGTAGCATCTTCATGAGAGATTTGATGATGATGATGAGATTTCTAACTGAAATTTTCTTTACCTATAGTCATCAATCTTAACTACATTTCCATTCTATCATATTTATTCTTAAATAATCTTTTAAAGTGAAACTACTTTAGCAATATAGTTACCAATTCAATATGAAATGTTCAGACTTCACGGAAAGCATAGCTGTCTTCTAATAAAAATGAACTGCATAAGAACTTGTCTATCCTTCCTTCCACTGAAAGTGTTTTTCAAAATCATATTACATGCCTATGCAAGAAGTATGCAATATTAAGTAGATTAGTAGGATAATTTTTCTCTAATGTCTATCAGAGCCGAGTTACTTATCAAACATGTAGAATTTAGCATCATTATTATACAATATAAAAGTGTATATGTTTTATTTTGAGGTAGAAATAATTTAAAAGTGATTCATTAGATGAACTAAATGTTATTACTTATTATTTACTCCCACTAAAATCTTATAGCATGATTCCAGTAGTAATTATCCAGAATGGTTTGGTTTCTTTAATACTTCGCATCTGTTTTATCTGTGATACTTTTTATCTCCATGTTTAAAGAGAGAATTGTAAGGCAATTTTTATAATAAATTCCTTATACTTTAAAGCTGGAAAGAGCTTTAAAGATAATTTAGTCCCATTTTATGGTTATAAGTAATACTGATATGAAGAATTACAGCATAGTAGTCAAAACATAAACTGTGAAGTTAAACACATTCTTGAAGTCATATTCCCACACGTTCATATTGCTTATCTTTTATAACTGAAATGTTTTAAGTTTAAAATAAAAGTCAAAGTATTTCAATAATTGAAATAATTACTAATGGCCCATGACACACATTGTTATTGGAATGAAACATTCACTTCAGCACACGTGCCTCACTCAGCCCAAGTGCATATTCTGGGAGGAAGACTCCTCAGCAACATCAGTACTAACAGCAGGACCAGATAAGGGTGCTGCAAGAGAAACCTGCAGGCCAGTATTCATGGTAACTTCACAGCTTCATACAAATAGCAGCAAATCAAATTTGGCAGCACCTTATAGAAATTATTCACAGTGATCAGTGAAGTTTATCTCAGGAATGCAAAGATGTTTAATTATTTGCCATAATATTAATGAAATAAAGGAGAGATCCTACCATAACGGATGTAGAAAAAGCTTTTGAGAAAACTCAGCATTGTAGAGTTTGAAGTATTTTCTGTAAGATCAAGAATAAGATAATGATGTTCATTGTAATTACTTATATTAGAGAAAGTTATAGAAATCTCATCTAAAGCATTATACAAGAGAAAGAAAAAAAGGCATCCAAACAGGAAAGAAAAATTATTAAACTATTTTTGTTTGTAGATAACATGATCTAAAATCCAGAAAACTCTGAAATCTCTACTAATCTGATGTTATAACTAAGAAATAATTTCAATAAATTTACTAGATGAAAGATCAACTTTTTAAATTACTAACATTTCTATAAGGTCATAAGCATATTTCAAAAAATGAAAACAATTTATTCCCAATAGCAACACACCAAAAGTATTAGGAATAAATTTAATTAAAAATTTCAATTATGTATATATTGTAAACTGAAAATAAGAACTAAAAATAATTAAGTTGAAAAATGAAAAGATGTTCTATGTTCATAAATTGGAATAATAAAGTTCATTACAGTGTGCACAACCCAAAATAATCAATAGATGTAACTTTGACTACAGTTCCAATGACATTTTCCACAAAAGAGTTTTTAAAAATCCTAAAAGTCATATGGAATAACAAAAGCCTACCCATGTGAGTATGTGTCATCTAGATGACATGATTGTGAATAGAGAAAATTGCAAGCAGTTCAACTGAAGCTATTAGTGCCAATAAAATAATACCAAGATTGCGGGATTCAAAAGGTATAAAAATAAAATGTGTACTGATGTAATATGAAAAGATTTAACAAAATATTAAAAACATGATATGATTGCCCAAAATAGTATAAATTAGCAAAGTAAGTATAAAACTTGTGTAATGAAAACTACAAAACAATGTTGGAAGAAATTAATTAAGATCTGAGTAAATGGAAAGACACTTTATGGATCAAAAGGATACATATTGATTAACAGTTTTAAAATGGCCATACTGCTTAAACTGAGTGATATGTTTAGTATAATCTCTTTCAAAATTCCATATTCCTTTGAAAAGAAGTTTACAAGCTAATTTTAGAATTTATATGAAGATTCAAGGGATACATAATATCCAGACCAATCTTCAAAAATGTCAAGATTGAAGTATTTACTTTTCTTGTTTCAAAAGTTAGTACAAAGCTAAGCTAAACAATAAAATATGGTATCATCGTAAAGCTACACGTATAGGTCAGTGGAGTACATCTATAAATAAATGAAGAATTCAGAAACAAAACCTTCTAAGTCAATTGATTTTCAATAGCGTTCTAAGACAATTCAAGTAGAAAAGTCATTTTAGGAAACAATGTAAACAGAACTATATATCCATATGTAAAAGGCTGAAATTGTATCATTCCTTCATATCATATCTAAAAATTTACTCAAAATGAATTGTAGATCTTAATCTTGATGTAGGAGCTAACCTTATCCAAGCCTTAGAAGAGAAGCAGACATAGGTCTTCATGACCTTACATTAAAATTGCTGAAGACAGGGGCCAGGGATTTAGCTCAGTGGTTCCGGCGCCTGTCTTACAAGTGCAAGGACCCGGGTTCGATCCCCGGTAACCACATACCATACTGGGTGTGGAGACTCACACCCAGCAGCAATCAGTACCACATACCATAGTGCCGGGCGTGGTGGCTTACACCTGTCATCCCAGCACTTGGGAGGCAGAGGTAGAAGGATTGCTATGATGTGAATTTGAGGCTGAGCTCAGGGCCAGCCTGAACTACAAAGTGAGACCCTGTCTCAAAATAAATAAATAAATAAAATAAAATAAAATAAAATTGTTGAAGACAAAACCAACAGCACAAGGAATAGCAGCCAAAAATAGATGGATTTGATGACTTAAACAGTTAAACTACTTGTGTTTTAAGGCAACTGTTAGTTAAAGAAAAAAAAATTAGAAAATGAGAGAATTTACTTTCAAATCATGAATCTAGTAAAGTATTTGTGATAAAAAGTTATATTACTTTAGAAAATTAGCTTAAAAATAAATGAATAATTAAATCAGCATTTCTCTAAAGCAGATTAGACAATGGCCAATAAACATATGAATGTACTCTTTAATTGTATGAATAGTATAATCCACAACTTGTGCCTTGTAAAAGCTATGTTTCTTTATGAAAGATTTTTACAGATACTTCTTAGCTTGTATTCCAGATCAAACTGTGGACAATTTCCTGCAATTCCCATTAGAATTGCTAAATGAATTAATAAACTTCAGATGTTTCATGGATATTGATGTATTGGGTTCTTTCAAAATAAATTAAAGTATACTTTTTTAGAAATTATTGCATTTTTAAGAATTTACCTCCACCAATATTATTATCTTTATGCAGATTTCTTCAGTTTATCTCAATTTGTATTTCTGTGAATTCTGTTAAATTTGGAACCTGTATGTCCCTGAATTATTACCTGTGTTCTTTTCCAAAGTTTATGATAGTGTACCTTTTTCTTTTTGACTCAAGAAACTATTATAATATTGATGTAACTCTTCTTTCTGTGTTTGTTGAACTTGGGACCTTGTGCTTGAGAGTCAGGGGTAGCACCGCTGGACTGAATCCCTGGCCCAAGGAACTCCTTGTTATGGTTTTAGCCATGCCTGTGATTTCACTTTCATGGACTCTAAACAAGAGCTCTGCTAATTTTCTTTAAAAATGTATATGACGATGTGTAGAAAGACTACCAACTCTGAGCTTAATATTGAACTGAATACTTCTCCAGTGATTTTATTTGTTCCTTTTGATCTAGAATTCTTTCAAAATTGATGTTGTGCATATTCAGTTCACATCTCCTTCTCTAAAATTGTTATGACTCAGTTTATTAAGTGTCGTTCTTTTATTTTTTATTTGAAGTGCCATTTTTATATATTTAATTTTTACCACATTGAATGTATATGAGTATCTTATTCTGCCTTTTGACTTTATTTTACTAAAAAGCTTAATTATTTATTCCACTTCCATAATATTTTAAAAGCTATAAGTAGTGTTCTCATAACTTTAAAAATTCTCCAGAGAATCACATAGCCTTTATTCTTCTTGATGTATTTTTCTCTGCCATTTGTGCTCAGAACTTAGATAATTTTAGTGCTATAAATCAGGCATGCTTCCATTTCTTTCAAATTTCTTATTTTATTTCAAATTGCTTCCAATCCAGTGTTTTAAATTGATATTTGACAATTAGGTCATGAAATATTTGAATAAATAATTTTTTGGAATATTTTAATTTTTTGTTTTACATTTTCTCATTAAATCAGCTCAAATAAGTGAGAAACAATAATAACTGAATAACTGGATACATTATTCTCCTGAATTTAATAGGGTACTATTATTGTAGTAATGGTTTCGTATGTTTTTCAAAAACTAGTGCTCAAAATTTCTCACTGATGCAAAGATGCTTTTATCTAGTAAGAAACAATACATTTCAGAACCACTTAGCTAAATTCCTTTTTGATATGTCAAGAATATATTTAAACATAAAGACCACGAAAGGTACTGCTACATTCTCGTGGTTTAAAACTGTTATTTCCAAATCAAGTATAACATTGAACCCTTGAATCACCAAGGTGTGTTGCACTGACTAAACATCATTTGACAAATAATACCATTGCTATGATGTTGGGTTTTTATTTTGCCTGTTAATGAAAAGAGAAAAAAATGAGAATCAAGGCATGTCATACTCTGGTACAAACTCTTAATGTTGAATGCGATTATCATGTATATTCATAATGTACCAATAAAGAGAATTTTAAAAAAAGAAATTAGGTTTGACTTTTAGTTATCTGAAACTTAGTTTTTAAAATAGGTATTTCATATTATCAAAGATATTTGGTATCCCCAAAATGTCTCTTTTTACTTCACTGACATCAGCTCTTTGTCTTTTGTTTGACCTTTTATGTAAGATTCTATATGAATAAATTTCCTAATTTTAAATCTCCCTTTAATTCCAAGACTAAATTGAATTTTTCATAGTGTTTTATTTTGTATTATGTGTGCAATTTAATAAAATTTTATTTAGGATATTTTCTTGTATGTCCATGGTAAAGACTGATGTAGGGTGTGTTTTACTTCCATTCTAGCAATTTTTCTGTTGTCAGACATATTTAAAGTATTTTTCTAGCTTTATGATTGGCAATCTTTATTCAGGTGTTAAAATTTAATAGTTCCAAATTCTTTAAAGCATCAGTGGCCCTCATAAACAGCATGTTTTATACAGAATTCATATATATTAAAATATTATCTGCATGTATAGATTCATTCATAAGTTCTTGGTATTTATAGTTATCAGAATTTTTAAAAGCATGGTTTTGTGTTTCAATATATTTCTTCAGTTACTGATGTTCAGAGAAAAACAGTGATAGAAAAGCAGGGGCAGGAGGAAGTTTTTAACTGAGATATGTGGGGAAGGATAGATTTCCAAATTGCTAGGACGTCTGAAGCAAATGACAAAGGGAGGGGTCTTACCTACTGGAGGTTTTTTCACGGTTTTTCCCAGGCCCTGCAAGTAGAATTGGTTAATTCCTATATTCTTGGCTTTGTGTGACATATAATTCTAGTTGTAGAAGAAAATATATGTTTGTTCCAACATGAGTTAATGTCTCTCCTTTGAGGAAGGAAGGCAGTTGATTGTTAACAAATGTACCGCATGTTTACCATTTGCTGAGAGATAATTTCACTAAAGGAAATGATGTATTATTGTAAAGTGAAAGTGCAATGGATGCCATGTGACCAAAATCCAGCATATGTCCACAAAAATATATCCAAATTAATTGCCACTTAAAGTAGTTCATTATCAAGTCTTAGATTTGTGCCTGACTTCTATATAACCCTTTCCATTAATTTAGAATGGTGAGAGAAGAAAGAATTTGGGTTGTATTCCAAAAGATGCCTGAAAAGACAATGATCTCAAAGCTTAGGATATAACTTTAGTGTTTCAGCGAAAGAAAGATAATGGAGCAGTGATGGTGAATCTTTTAGAGCCTGAGGGCCAGATTGCATCCCCAGACACACTTATTTATGCAGAGTGGCAACAATGCATTTAAACCCAAATACTGAGATTTTGTTATGAAAAAAGTCTTAACATCTTTGTCTTAAAAGAACAGCACAATAACACGCTTGCCATAGGTTCACCTACGATGGACTAAAGGGAATCTTTCATTGTCATGGTCGCACTGATGGGATATAATGGCTCCCAGCTGCCTTGAAAAATCTTTCCTCTCCTCTCTTTTAGCAGTCTAAATTCTGAAAATGTGTTTAAATTCTCTGGACTTTGATTATTTTAGATATAAAGGAAATTGTATAGTTAATTGCATCAGTAAACTATGCTGATTAACTATTACTTATAATAAGTTACCCCAAATGTGGTGTCTTAAGGTCACTCATTGGATCATGATTGTTTAGATTGTGCTGGCCGTGGCCCATTGGTTTGTTTGTGCACCTGTAACATTGACTATCCTCATTCATACATTTGCCATGAGCTAGCAGCTTTAGTATGGCTGGGGTATTGCACATCTGGTGCCAAAGCTTGGCTAATTGTAGCTACTGAGACCTGCTTGGGTCTTCTCCTTTTTTCTTCTTTTGTTAGTCCTCCAATGTTTCATTTGCTCTGTCTGTAGGACATGTCTTCTAGAAGAATACTAGAGCCTAAACTTCATTGCATGCCATTGAGAAACCACCGTGCCAAAGTAGAAGTTAGAAGCGTCTTAGTACTTAAATCCAATACATTCCCATTGTACATCATTAGCCCAATATACATGTTTTCTAACTTAGCAATAAATTAGAAAGAGTTCCTTATATTATATAGCACTTAATCATTGCAATAACTGTGGGAGGAAGAGTTTATAATTGAGGATACTGACACTCAGCATGGCAGCTTTAGAAAAAGATTGACATTTGCACAGTTTTTACTCCTGAGTGTATACTAGTACTATTGTGCTGGCTTCTGTCTTTTCAGGCAGAATAAATCTTCAGGCTTCTCATAGTCCCTGTATCTACCACATGGCTGTGATGAGCATACTGGGAGGTTCTAATGGAACTAAGTCTGTTGAATCCAGTGGAATTGCTTTCCCCAGAACAGTCTTTGAGATAAGCTCAGATAATTGCTCCTTCCACGTGTCATAAACTGTGCAGTCTTAACCTGTTGATCGAACTATTTATGCCCATTGTCTTTTTATGTCATATTAATTTTTCACAAGACATCTTCATCTATCCAACTCAGCAAGGAGTAGCAAAAATCACCTATTTTGTGTTTCTAAACATAGTAACTTACACTCTTTAATTATCATCTAGAAACTGCTATCATTTTTGATAGATTTCTTGATTATATTTTTTCTTCAAATATATGATTGCTTAGTAATCTCTGGATGCTACTTGACATTTTTTTTTTTTTTAAGTAACGACACTTTTTTACTTGCTGTAAGAAAGCAGATGTGATAATTAAAAGTACATTGTTCCAGATCATAGGTTTTCAAACAATGTGTAGAAATTATTCCTAAGAGTTTTCAAGACATTTAAATATAGAGATATTTATTATTCAAAAATGTGTTCTTATAAAAGAAATAGGGAATTTTATTTTCATGAAAATTTACAATAATTTAAAATAATTATCATAACTTTATTTGAGACATAATAGATTCTTTCATGATACAACCAAATGGTCATATTCATAATTTGAAATATTTGCTAAGTATTGATAAAGATGAAAAGGCATATATTTGATAAAGCATCATCAAGCATAAACATATATTTAAAAATTGTGAGCTGTATGATACTTAATGTATCCAGTGCATTGAGAAACTGGTGTGATGCTACATATCTGTAGTACCAGCTCTCGGGGAAGCTGAAGTAGGAAGATTACAAATCCAGTACAACCCAGGCAATCTAGTGAGACCCTGTCTCCAAATAAAAAGTAAGAGAAGGCTGGGGATGTAGCTCAATGGAAAGGCTATATAAAAATCATAAAAAATATTGTAACAAAATATT
>PVIR01040813.1:0-13111 GCA_004026965.1 Petromus typicus
ATATATTATATATATATTCTAAGATATATATTTATCTCCATTTATCTCCAGCCTCAGGGCATGATTTCTCACTCTTTTGGACACCCATACTCTATTTTCTTCCTGAATGTGTGTTTCTTCAACTTTGCAACTCTGCATAATTAATCTGTCTGTGTCTTGCACTGACACACATCCTAAGATACTCTTTAAGGAAGCTACTCCATTGTGAAAGTTGAGGTCCCCTTCTCCTGTTTGGCAGACCTCCTCAAACCCCATCCAGCTAGCAGGCTTAGATCAGTATTGTCATGCTCCAGCACTCAATTTATTTGCATTAATCCCTGGCCCAGAATAACTATTGATGAAGAATTCTACTGTTGTTGTAGTTTGGGTTCTTTGAGATACGATCTTGCTAGATAGTCCAGGCTGGCCTAAAACTTCCCATGATCCTTCTGTCTCAACCAGGGTGCTAAAGATCATAGGTCTCTACCACAACACACAGCTAAAAAACAGTTGTATCTTTCTCAGGATGTCAAATGTCAGTGGAAAGTATGTGTAAACATAAACATTAAAATCCTTTCAGTGGTCCTAGAGGTATAACTCAGTGGTAGAGTCCTTGACTCACAAGCCTAGGACTCTGGGCTTGATCCCTGGCTATGCAAATTAAAAAAAAATAAATAAAAGAGAATGAAAGAAAGCGGAAAAGAGAAATAGTCTGTTGTTTTCTTCCCTAGTGCCTCAAACTTACCCATTTCAAGAGCTGCTGCCCAACCAACCCATCCCGCTCTTTCCTGGCATTTACTAGCTCTGTGGCCTGGGACAAGTTATCTTGACCTCTCCAAGATAACTTGACTCCTCAGGTTGTTCATCTGCAACAGAAACCATACTGTGCAGATGCAGAATGGGGAAATGGCTGGCACTGTGCAAGTCTATATAAATGTAGGGGAGTACTTTATAAATGGGTACTAGTACATTAGCCCTTCCATTCTGAGGACTTCCTTCAATGCTGCTTGCCCTAGGTTTCGGAACTGAGCTAGTCCTGCCTCACCTCCTCTTGAAGTTTTCTGGTTTTTAAAAAGCCTTTGACATTTGGTTTATTTGTTATAGTAGTAAACCATTTTTGACTATTACAGGGCAGCTGAATATTTTCTATGTTGCACAATTCAGTGACTTCTAGTATATCTTCACATGACTGCATAACTACACTTATTATCTAATTCTAGAACATTTCCATCATTCCATAGAGCAAGCAGTTCAATTTCTCCACATCCTCATAAACATCTCTATTTCCTGTTTCTTTGTTTCCATTTTGTCTGCCTATTTACCTTTCCCATCACTAGATATAATACTTGGCATTCACAATTTAGGGAAGGAAAGGTTTAATTTGACTCATGTTTTAAGGAGGTTTAGTCCATGGTCTGCTGGCTCCTAGGCAGGAATATTATGGTGGAAGACTTTGTGGAACAAAGCTGCTTAGTTTATGTGGCTGGGAAAGAGAACAGGAAAACAGTGGTATATAGTGATGGGAAGAGACCACATACAGCCCTGAAGGCTCTACCACCATGATCCACCCAGACACAGACAACAACATGCTTTATTAATCCCTTAGGTGCTTTTTCATCCCATTAAACTGAAATGTCAGGAGAATTAATAGTCCCTGTCCTAGTGGAAGTGATATGAGATGTTACACACGTTAGTTTTGTTTTGTTGGCAGTGGTGAAGACGAAGCTCAGGATCTGAGCTTCAACACAGCCCATTTTAATTTTTAGTTTGAAATACTATCCAGCTACATTGCTCAGTTGCCTTGGTTGGACCTGAACTTGCAGTCCTGCTGCCTCAGCCTTCCAGCTTGCTAGGATCGTAGGCCTGTACCACCAGAGGGCTTGTCCTTGTCATTGTGGCTATAATTTGTATTTACTTAATGATTAGACACACTGAGTGTCTTTCCATGTTTTCTCTTTTTGAAGTGTGCTTATAGTTTTATAATGGGTGAGCTAGACACTATGGGACATACCTGTAATTCTAGCTTCTAAGAGGCTGAGGCAGGAGAATTGCAAGTTGAAGGCTGGGCAATTTAGTGACTTAATGAAGCCTGCCTCCAAACAAACTAACAAAAGGTTGGAAATATAGCTCAGTAATAGATTCAGTCACCAGTAACTCCCCTCCCAAGGAAAGAGATGGCAGAGTATGACAATGGCAGCTGTGATTATCTGCATTTGGATACCCTCCGAATCTACAGTCCTTTGTTCAAAGCTAAATTATAGGGATCCAGATGCAACCATTAAATGCGTTGTTGATTCCTAATATCACCCACTAGGTATCCTGATGTGAACTGACTCTAAGAGGGAAGAAAGAAGATAAAAGAAAGAACAGAGCAAAAGCATAAACAGAGTATATGGTGCCTATTGTCCTGAGTGTCCAAGTTATATGTTGGATAATGTTTTCCAGCTATTGGAAGTATTCTGGTATTCCTACCACCCGATCCCCATTCACTGTGTTTCTTTACATGATTGCATGTGCAGACTCAAAAAGTAGATATTTAAAAGATAAAACTTTTTAAAATAGTTTTTATATGAGAGAGAGGGAAAAAAAGAAACCAGGAGAAGTAATTTTCATTTCATGATCATGAGCACAAGGGCCTAATTCCCTTAGGCTCCTTCAAAACCTTCTCTGAAAGGAAAGTAAAAAGAAGGAATTCTAGCTGGGTGTGGTGGTGGGCACCTATAATCCCAGCCCTTGGGATGCCAAAGCAGGAGGATCGCCTGAGAATTTGAGGCCAGCCTGGACTGCACTGTGAGACTCTGTCTGAAAATGCAAAAAAACAAAAACCAAGAAAACAATAACAACAAACAAACAAAAATAGGAATTCTGTCACCCTCACAGAAACACAGCTACATTCCAGAAGAGCCTTATTAGGTACTCTCTGAATAAAGTGGTACTTGTTTGAAAGAAAAGAAAGGCAGTTCTCAATTCACTACTTGCAAAAGAAAGAGCTAAGTAGCAAGAAAAAGAAGTGGGCGCTGGGATCTCGCCAGCGTGAGAGCCATCAGGGAGGCTGGAAGGGAACTTACCGATTTCCGGAGGTGCGTCAACAGCTAGGCTCAGGGTGCAGAGCCCACCGCAGGCCAGGCCAGCGCCAGCCCCGCTGCTCTAGAGGCCCAGCTGAGGGCTGGTCACCTCTCCAGTGCAGCGGCTTGGTAAATGACTCGCTTGGTCAGCGTTGCCTGCCTCTCGGTAGAGATCCAGCTTGAGTTTCACATTCAGCTCCTCAGGCTACATGTCTGACAGGAATTTTCCCCTTCTTTCAGCCCTGAAGGGTATTCGTGTTGTTGTTTTTTTAATTGTAAGGAACAGAGGTTTCCTCCTACTAGTTTCGTTCAGAAGGATCAAGAAGAAGTTCTGTAATTGTTCTCTGAAGCATCATGGGAAACAGAAACTTTCTGGAAGTTCAAGAACAGAAACTCCACGACTCAGGTTTCACAGACAACAGTTGGAAAGAACTTTAAAAGCCACACCCAGCACTGAAACGATCCCATACGGTCCGCATATATCTGCGCTCATGAGGCCGATTTAATACTGGGTGACGTTGGGCCGGGGATTTAGCTCAGCGGTTCCGGCATCTGCCTGGCAAGCGCAAGGTGCCAAATTCAATCCCTGGTAATCCCATACCACAATGCAGGGCGTGGTTGGTGGCTCACGCCTGTAATCCTAGCACTCAGGAGGCAGAGGCAGGAGGATTGCTGTGAGTCTGAGGCTTGCCTGGGCTACATAGTGAGCTCGGGACCAGCCTGAACTACAAAAGAGAGACCTTGTCTCAAAACCCCCCCCAAAAACCACAAAACCTGGATGATACTATTGTGAGTGAGGCATCAAAACTTCTCTTACTTATTAAAATATACACCATTATTTCATTACTCTTAAAATTTATTTTCCAAAACTACCCCACACCAAAGTTCAGTGATTTGGACCTATGATACTTGACAAAACAGAGAAATCTATCTGCTTTCCACAGTATGTAAGTGTAGTCATCATCTGATGACCATGCAGCAAAACAGGAAATGAACAACAAAAGTTTTTAAAACCTGCAAAAGTTTAAAAAATACTCTTTTTGTGAAAGGTAAAAATACAAATAAACAAATAAGAACACATAGGAAAAGGATAGACTATATCATTGTCTGAGGACAAACTTGCAACAGTTTGTAAAATAACAATTTATTTCCCAGTCTTAGCAATAAATTCCAGGTGAGCGATATACTTAAATGTAAAAAGTAAAGTCACCTTTCTCTTTTTTAGAAGAAAAAGAAGGTCGTCACAGTGGGAGCATGTGAATTAACTGTGAAGGCTTTGGGTATAGAAGTCAGTTGTCTTTCTTCTTTCCTGTTTTTTTTTAGATAAGATGTGTAAACCGAGCCGTCATGGACACTTAGTAGGTCGTTTATAAAAGCTTGTTACCTACTTGTACATGAAATGATGTGGAGACGCATTTGAAGTACCCCTTACTCATATGCCTCCAGGGGCTCAGGAGAGGCTGGGTGAAGGCTGGGTGCACAGAGCTGCCCCGTCAGAAAGAGGCAGTCACCCTCTCAGGGCAGAGTTTTTCTGACATCTGCAGAGACGAGTCCCATACTATTCATCAGGGGAGGCCAAAACCCAGGGCCTTTGTACAGAGCTGTATTCTCAGCTTTTTATTTTATTTATTTATTTATTTATTTATTTTTTGAATTTTTGGAAAGGGTCCTGATACTTTGCTGTGTTGCCCAGGGCGGGCTTGGACTTGCTTTCCTCCTGCCTCAGCCTCCCGGAGTGCAGAGATTACAAGTGTGTGCTCCCACGTTCAGCAAAATCTTCCAATTTCTGATGTTAACTTTCTGTTTCATTTTTTTGTTTGTGTGTTTGTATTCAGAGGCAAGCTTTCAGAGTCAAGTTCAGGTTGGCCTCAGACACCTCACGGGGTCGCCCAGGTTGGGAGGAGGTCCTTCTCGCCTCAGCCTCCCAGACTGGGGTCAGATTGCCTCCCTCACTGCGGACTCCTATTGCAGTCAGTGGGCTCTGACATTAGATGTAGTGTAGCGTAGTGTAGTGTGTAGTGTGTAGTGTAGTGTAGACACTAGATGTGCTCCTTCCCTTGATCAGTACCGTAAACACATCCTCCAGGCGGCCCACTTCCCATGGGGCGGGGGGGATTCAACCAGACCTGGCTCTGAGTGGGCGAGCTGCCACTTTCACTTGCTATAACTGACACCAGGGTTCCCCTCACCACTGGGACTGGCTGCCGCCACTGTCTCTTGGGTCTGAAGGAGGGCATAGAGTCAGTCAACGGACGACTGGGATTTCCAGTTGGAGCTGATTCCAGGGCCTCAATTCTTTCCTTATCCTCCTGGGTGGAGGGGACTAGATTACACATCTTGTTTTCCCCGGTGTTTCCCCATAGCCCTCCAGTTATTTCCGGTGCAACCGAACTTGGCTTGGATGTGGAGCAGGAAGAGCAAACCCAAAACCACTGACGGGCGTCGGCTTTCTCTGTGCCAGGTGCAGTGCTGCCGCTCTGTCCTGACCCTTTTCCACTTGATGCTCCAAACATCCCCACGAAGAAGGTGCTATTATTATACCGGGTTAGCAGGTGAGAACGTTGAAGCTCATGGAGATTAAGGCTCTTACTCAATCTCAAAGCTAGTAATCTGGAGTTTTATTTATTATTCCATGTCCTTCCTAAAAGGATTTGAGGTTGGTATTGTCAGCCGTGATAAATCTCAGAAGTTACTTTCATAAGAACTGATTCTAGGGGAAAGCAGAGGTTTAAGGGAGGATTCCAGGCAGGCTCAAGTAAATGGTTCTGCTGCAGGAGCCAACATATCTGGATTAGTCTGGTGACAAAGTCTAATTTAATTTATGTTGCTAACTGTAAAGGCAGGTCATATTTTACTGTGTTGCTCAAACAAGTTTAGAGTCATCAATCACATCTGCCTCTCCCACACCCATCCAAGCAGCTGGAACCGATTCTCGTCCATCTCTTCTCTCTGACTCCACTCAAGTCCTCTCCAGCTCTTGATGAATATTCAAGTAGTTTCCCAGCACCAGTCCTCGTCCTCAGTCTGCCCCTTTTATCCCCAACCAGAATCTTGTTTCTCTTGTCCTCCTAGGTGAGTCTTCTTTTCTGTTCTTTCTCTGTCCCAGCTTAGACCCCATCATCTCTCATCTGGAGATGTTGTGAGGATCTAATTTCTCCCCCTGCCCCTTGACCTTGACACATTCACCATGTACCAATTGGATAAAATCAAATATTTGCTTAAAATTACTTACTGTTGTTACCAAAACGCTCTGTCAACAAAAGGAAAAGGCAACTCATGGAATGGAAGAAAATATTTGCAAATCACGTATCTGGTAAGCAGGTATTATCCAGAATACATAAAGAACTCTTGCAGCTCAATAACAAAAAAGCAAATAACCCAGTGTAAAAGTAGGCAGAGGACTAAAGCGGACATTTCATACAAATAACTATTAACACCTAGAGAAAAGTTCAACATCACCACACATTAAGGAACTGCAAATCACAACGCGTGTTACATAGCACTTTCCACTTCACATGCATTACGATGGCTACTGTTAGCCACCTTCCCCAGTCGAGAATAGCAAGTCCGCTCCAGCAAACAGAAAAGGGATTGGAACTATTGTGCTTTGCTTGTGGAATGTAAAATCCTACCGCCAACTGCGGAAAATAGCCCTCATGGAATTAGATATGGAACTACTATTTTATCCATCTGCTCCAAGTCTGGAATTAAGATCCAAGACTCAGGCAGATATGTGTATATTAATGTTTGTAGTAGCACTATCCATAAGTCAGAGGCCAAAAATCCCCCTAATAACCATCAACAGATGAATGTATTAATAAAATGTGGTACATATGCAAAGAAATAATACTCAGCCTTTACAAAAGAACAAAATTCTTAGTGGAGTCTGGCGATGCATGCCGGTCGTCCTAACACTCTGGGAGGCTGAGGCAGAAAAATAGAAAGTTCAAGGTGACCACCTGGCCACTTTAGTGAGACCTTATCTCAAAATTAAAATAAAATTCAATTGGAACAAAATTCTTACATATATTATGAATGGATGAACCAACCATTATACTAAGGTAATTCTAATGCTGGGCAATAAGGGACACAAGTATTGTACAAAGTATAAAAAAATAATGAATATTTAAATTAAAGATTATTCCTGTGAAAGACTGGAGGCAGTTCTGGATGTCTGCTTTTGAGAACATCTTTTGCTGTGCTCTCCTGGCTGATAGGATATCATGAATCAATCCAAAATATTTATCTTTCATGATTACTTTGACTTTAGGGAAGAATCAGAAGTCAAATAGTGCCAGGTCTAGTGGGTGAAAACACATCACAATTTTTTATTTGATAGAAATTTCCATGAATGCTTGGAGTTGAATCCAGACATTGAGACAACCACAAAAATGTTCTTACAAAGGTGAACCAGAACTACTTCAGAAAGTACAAGAATGACGAAATAAATGTGCTTGAAGTAAAGGGGAATTTGTGTGGGGATTACTGGCCATGTGTCTTTTTCTGTAGTAATAATTTTTTATTTTTTATTTTTCTGGTACTGGGGATCCAACTCAGATTGCGCTCGTGAGGCAGGTGTAACACCACGGAGCTAAATCCCCAACTCAGTAACAAAGTTTTAAAAATGTAAACATTCACACAAGATACCTAAAAACAGATGCCTCGAGATAAAGCAGAATGGTGCTGCCAGGGTATTGGTCAATAGACTGCAAATAAATATATGAGGTTTATTACAGGATTTGGCTCGCACAGTTATGGGAGCCAAGCAGTCCTTCCATTTGCCATCTACAAACTGGAGGAACTGGAAAGCTGTGCTATGGCTCCCAGTCCAATGCTAAAGGCATGAGAACTGAGTCCCAGGGTCAGAAAGAGTGAGTGTAGGACCCCGGTGTCTAAAGGCGCTGTGAGCCACATGCCTGGATATGAATCTCATGCAATAGTTTTGTGCCTGTGGACTCTAATTGGATGCTTATTAGCACAGGCATATTCTTATGGGGAAAATGAGGGTTTTTTTTTTTTTACTTGTTCATTCTGTAATTTCCACCCTTACCAACATAGCTCCTTTCCTGAATACTTTATATCTGATGAGTACTTTATATCCACCTCTTATTCACAAAGACCTGACTGTCTCCCTGCCCCACAACTGTTTGCCCTGAGTTCCACTCCTGGCACTGAACACAACCTCCATAGAATAATAAACCTCATATATTTATTTGCAGTCTATTGAGTTTATTTCTGTGGAGAACACTGTTCTCTTATATTGAACATTGGGTTTTTGGCTCCAGACATGTTCTACCATTGTTGCAAAGCAGTAGATCTAGGTAGGCATCATGTCCTCATAAAAGTACATCCAACAATCTAAGAAGAAACATTTTGGAGCTGGCAATATAGCTTAGAAGTAGAGGATTTTTCCTTGCATACATGAGACCCTGGGTTCAATTCCCAGAACTACAAAAATTATTAATTTTTGCATTTCATTTGAACAGCAAAGTGAACTTTCCAGAAGCCATTCTACAAATGTTCTCTGAGGCTTCATTATCTAGAATTATGGGTTATATGCCTGTTTCTAAACCAATGACAAACAAAACAGCATTACTGGGATTTGTCTAGTCATCAAGATTCAAGCCCTGAGAGATTTAGCTCAGTGGTTCCGGCGTCTGCCTAGCAAGTGCAAGGTCCCGAGTTCGATTCCTGATACCACATACCACAATGCCTATCATGGCAGCACTCTGGAGGCAGAGGCAAGAGGATTCCCTTGAGCTCCAGGCTAACCTGGGCTACATAGTAAGTTCAGGGCCAACCTGAACTACAAAGCAAGACCCTGTCTCAAAAACAAACACGATTCAACTGCTGAGAGTGGAGAGGAAGTCAGCCTTTCCTGAAGAATATAGCTGCTGATTTTCAAGCAAAATGAGGATGCTTATAGCAATGAAGATGGGGCAGTAATTGGCAGTAGGATAGGATGATATAAGAGAGATAACCAGAGTCTACAGAGGCAACAGAATCTCCAGGCAAAGAGGGACTCGAGTTAAAAGGTCCTTCTCTAACGATCATAGAACTTGACCTTGCTTCACAGATGAGCTTCTCTTCCTGGAATGAGTTTTGCTGATCTTTAGGATAGCTTCTAAGGACACACTGTGCTGTATATTCTGCTGGTTCGTATTACACCACCTTGACCTGAAGCCAAATTATGCATAAGAGTTCTAAATTGGTTTATGGCTAGAACACACTAGCTGATGTCATTTGTCAAATGTGGCACTCTAGAATTATCTAACCAGGATAAAACCATGCAAAGTTTTTTCCACAGAATATTTAAAGGAAAAATATGTTTTTGAATCAAGAATGAACAAGCTGCAACTGACTCTGTGTGGAATAATGGAGTCATAGATCCAGCTCATCCTGCAAATGGTGAAGGAAGAGAGTCAGTGGTTAAAAGGAAGATATCATGCAGGTATAACCTCAGAATTTGGAAAAGGAAATTTGGATTACACTTCCCTAGCTGGTCCTTCCTTGTAAAACTGAAATGGACAAGTTTTCACTTTATATGTGTATTACTTAAAGGCAGGTGACTTAATTAATGTACTTTAAAGTCCTACATCCAGCATAATGTTTTATGTGTAGTACTGAATACCTATCTTCTGATTAACTGCTTGTGGTAATATTTCTTGAAGAAGTTATCAAAATGAAGACTCAACTTATGCACACCTTTGCCAGGATCCTTAGCCCAAAATCTTTCTTTGCAGATATGAACGCAACCTGCGTTCACACCAGCCTTCTCCACAATGACTTTCAACAGCGTGAGCACCTCGGTCCCGCCCCCAGGGTCTTTGTTTCGCATAGGGTGATTTTATGTGCAGCCAGGCTGAACAACTATATCAAAATCACACCAATAGTTTCTTACAATGCAGATTGTTGAGTCCAAATTCAGTTTCTAATTCAGTAATTCAGAAGGAGATCTAAGAACCTACATTTTGATGAAGTCCCAAAGGCTGCTATCACTGCTGCTGATAGTTAAGAGACCACACTGGGGTAAGCATTGCTGTGGAGCAGCATTTAACAAACTGTAGGTTATGAGTGTAATCAGACAGGAGTCCTTTTTTTTTTTTGGATAGCCCATAAACTAAGAATAGCTTTACATTTAAAAAAATATATTTTTTTAAAATTCCATTCCTCGGGCCGGGGATATAGCTCAGTGTTTTGCAAGCGCAAGGGCCCGGGTTCGATCTCCGGTAACCACATACCATACTGGGCGTGGAGACTCACTCCAGCAGCAACCAGTACCACATACCACAGTGCTGGGCATGGTGGCTCACGCCTGTAATCCCAGCACTCGGGAGGCAGAGGCAGGAGGATTACTGTGATGTGAGTTTGAGGCTGAGCTCAGGGCCAGCCTGAACCACAAAGCGAGACCCTGTCTCAAAAAACCTAAAAAAAAAAAAAAAAAAATTCCATTCCTCTCTCAGTCCCAATCCTCTCCCTGTACTTTTTATTTATTTTTAATTAATTAATTAATTTATTTATTTATTTATTTTTAGTTTTTTGAGACAAGGTCTCGCTTTGTAGCTCCACAGCCTCGAGCTCAGCAATCCTCCTGCCTCTGCCTCCCGAGTGCTGGGATTACAGGTGTGGACCACCATGCCCGGCACCGTGGTATGTGGTACTGATGGCTTCTGGGCGTGAGTATCCACGCCCAAGACTGTGGTATGTGTTTACCAGGCGTCAAACTCAGGACCTTGAGCTTGCAAAGCAGATGTTGGAACCACTGAGCTAAATCTCCAGTCCTCCTCTATACTTTTAAAAAATTATTTTGTAGTGCTGGGGATTAAATTCATGACCTTGCACTTCCAAAGCAGACAGAAGCACCACTGAGCTAAATCCCTAGCCCTAGGTTTACATTTTCAAAGGATTTTAAAGAAAGAAAACAAAACAATAACAAAAGCAGAGACCACTGGCTTGCAAAGCCTAAAATATCTAATATCTGGGCATTTGCCAAAAAAAAATTTATTGATTCCTGCTCTGTAGGATTGTGGAGTCTACTGGGGAAAAAAAAGTGTAAGAATCCTAAAGGACAAGTAAAAATTTTAGGTGGAAAATCTTTTTGTAGGCATAGAGAAAATGCTAAACATAGCTGAGAGATTGTTTCTCCCTGCACAGCAAGCCAGGAGAATGGAGTAATTTCATGTAATCCTGACAATGATACAGTTATTTTCCTTCCCTTTTAATAGAGTAGGATATGGAGACTCAAGAGGTATTAATTTGCTAGCAACATGATAGAACTCTGACTCAAAGGGTTCACTATGCCCCCAGAAAAAGCTTAGAATTCTGTTTCATAGTAGCTGGACTTCCAGCAGTGAGTCTAAATATATAATGATCATTTAAAAACATCTTTTTCTTGCCAGTGGTTCAGTTCAATTTGTTCTCGATGGATTGTATTTCATGCCCTGTGTTAGGCACGTGAGCTACAAAAATGCAGGAAATACGATGCGTGTTCTCAAGGAAAGTCAAGTCCAGCAAAAGGAACAAACATGGGTAGAAGCCTGTTCAAAACCCAATGGGAACTCAAGGCAGGGAGAGGTTGGGCCACAGTTTACAGAGGACCGAGGCCGTCAAGGATGCCGGCTCTCCTGTTGGAAGGGATCAAGGAGATTTCCTCGAAGTGTAAGTAGCACTGATATCCCAGCATAGGGAAATTCCAGATGGGAAGATTTTAGCAGTTTGATGTTTTCCCAGGATTCTTGCAGATTCCAGCAGAGCTCCACTCTGCCTTGGCCTCTGGCTACACAAACAAGGAACAATCAGGAAGCCAACAGAGAAAAGGCCCCCGGCCAGGCAGTGACCACAGCACCAAGTGAGTGACAGTAAATGTTGATCCAATTTCAGTGAAACAAGAAACTTTCAGTTCCACTTCATGGTTTTATGCAGTCATTTCCAAGCAGAGTTATTAAAATAAATGCTTATTTGAGTTAATGCTTGGGCTGTTGATGGACAGGGAGAGTTGTAATCGAACATGTGAGCGTGATACAAGGCTTGGATTTCACACAGCCACTTTGGGTAGAATAAACTGAAACTACTTATTTTATATGTGTGTGATTTGTTCTGCTGAGTGGAAGCGGGCAGGATTGTCCATTATTTATTGTCATTATTCCTAGTTCAAGAGATTAATTTCTTTCATCTGAATGCATTTTCAAGCCTCAAGATTCACGTGAAACCCTCAGGCAAGAAATCCTGTGGGTTGCCTAACTCTGTGTTCTGAGGGTACACAGGTGAGCAAAGCTGAGACTTGTGCAAAAGGAATTCATGGGGGTGGAGGGTCACTGATCAGAGTACTGCAGTAACTGCAGTAAATGCTGAGGTCAAGTCAGGACAACCTGGGAACTCAAAAGAAGCGTTCTCAGCCCTCTAGGAGGTTTGCAAAGAATGTTGAGAGGAGACTGGGCTGATTAGAAGACTTTTTTCTAAAGTCTGATGGTAGCACCTTTCACTGTTCTTGGTGACAGGTCATCTTATTTTTGTTTTGGTTCTGGTAATTGAACCCAGGGCTTCATGCTTGGCACCAATGCTCTGCCACCGAACTACACCACCAGACCTAGGTTTTCCTTTTTCTTACAACAAGCCACATATCTGGCCCATCACGTTTGATCTGGCTGTTGGTAATTCAGTACACTTTAGAGGAATTGTACCATCTATCCCTGAAGCACACTTCCCCGGGGGAGGTGAATGGAGAACAGTTCTGAGGGCATGACATCATCCCTGACCACTTACCCAGAAAATACTGAATGTTTATATGGAAATATTCTAAAACCTGCTATTAAGACCAGGTGTTCTATTTCCTTTAGAATTTAATCTGCTATTATTTTTTTAAAGGTTTTTTTTTGAGACAGGGTTTCGCTTTGTGGTTCAGGCTGGCCCTGAGCTCAGCCTCAAACTCACATCACAGCAATCCTCCTGCCTCTGCCTCCCGAGTGCTGGGATTACAGGCGTGAGCCACCACACCCGGCACTGTGGTATGTGGTACTGGTTGCTGCTGGGCGTGAGTCTCCATGCCCAGTATGGTATGTGGTTACCGG
>PVIR01040814.1:0-13062 GCA_004026965.1 Petromus typicus
CCCGAAAAACTCTTCCCCCACCCCCTCTCACTGGCAAGTTCCATTTCACCTTCCACATTGAAACAGTTTATGCCCAGCCTCTGAAATTATGAGCTCAATAAACGTCCTTTCTTGATAAACTAGCTGATCTGTTGTATTCTGTAGCAGGAGCAGGAAATGGACCAGTACACTCACCCAACCCACACAACCTGTCTACCTCTGTCAGGTAGGCTACACTATGCTTTTGTACCAAATGAATCTCTCAACTCCCAATGTGCATTCACACTATGACCAGAACCAGGTCTTCAGCCAATGGAATCACAGAGTGGGCGGGGCACTGTAGAAACTCAGGGGCCCAGTAAGCTTCCATAGACTCCACCACACTTTCTACTCAACTCCAACCTGAGCTCCTGAAATCCAATTTAAACTGACTGGGACTCTGACCAGGAGAAATGGAAAGCCATTAAATCAATAAAACAATAGCTGATAGAGTGAAAAAGCCTGCTGATAGCAGGGAAGGTCAGGAACAGAAAACTCAAATATTTACTGAAAAAGTACCGTCGTCCTGTCTGGGAAGGACACGTTCCAAGAACCAGCACAGCTGCCCAAAATCCCAGACAGTACAGAACATTGTGTTGTTCTCTCCTATATATATATGCTGAGGATGAAATTTAAATCATAAATGAGACACATATGACAACGGATTACAATAACTAATAATGACTGAACAATTGGAATAGTATATGGTAATGAAAGTTATGTGGCTGTCTCTTGGAACAAGTCTAGACGAATAAGATGTTTCAGACTACAGTGGGCCATGGGTAACTGAAATCCCCATAGGCAAAGATGCAGACAAGGGGCCTTTTATAAGGGATCATTTATCCATCAAAAATACTGTGTATGGCCAGGCGTGGTGGCTCACACCTGTAATCCCAGCGCTTGGGAGGCAGCAGCAGGAGGATTGCTGTGATGTGAGTTTGAGGCTAAGTTCAGGGCCAGCCTGAACTACAAAGTGAGACCCTGTCTCAAAAAAAAAAAAAAAAAACTGTGTATGTATACACTTACAGATGTACATCTTTTTAAAGGTACTATATGTATTTACTACCTGTCTTAAAATATATAACATATGCCTGTGATTTTCATATGTATTTTGAGTTTTTTGGTTTGGTTTGGTTTGGTTTTTGAGACAGGGTCTCGTTTTGTAGTTCAAGCTTGCCCTGAGCTCACTATATAGCCCAGGCTGGCCTCAAACTCACAGCAATCCTCCTGCCTCTGCCTCTCGAGTGCTGGGATTATAGGTGTGAGCTACCATACCTGGCATTGTTATGTGTGGTTACAGGGGATCGAACTCAGAAACTTGCACTTGTCAGGAAGAAGCCGGAACCTCTGAGCTAAAATCTCCAGCCCAGCACAATTCATAATAGCTAAATCTTGCAAGCAGCTTGTATACTGATCAACAGATGAATGGATTAAAAATATGTTTACACTCCATGGAGTACTAGTCTGCCATAACCATTTGTAGGAAAATAAATGCAGCTTGAGAGCATAATTTCAAGTAAAGTAAATCAGACAAAAGCCAAATAGCTGTAGTTTTTCTTCTTCTTCTTCTTTTTTTTTTTTTTTTTTTTTTTTTTTTTTTTTGCTTTTAAGTTTTTTGAGACAGGGCCTTGCTTTGTGTTTTAGGCTGATTGTGAACTCAACCTCGAACTCAGCAATCCTCCTGCCTCTGCCTTTTGAGTGCTGGGATTACAGGTGTGAGCCACCACACCCAGGACTGTGGTATGTAGTTACTGGGGACCGAACCCAGGACCTTGCTCTTGCAAGGCAGGCGCTGGAACCACTGAGCTGAATCCCTGGCCCTGTATTTTGAGTCTTTAAAAAAGTTATGACATTACAAAATCACATGACAGGACTCCAGAGAGCACCACAAAAGATGTGGATAAGGGACAGCATTTGATAGCCCAGAGAACTTGGTTACAAACAATACTAAAAAAATAACAGTACTATTATTCATTGTATAAACATAACTAAGATCAGGTTTATGTCACTTAAGGCCGTGTGCATTAGTGACTTCTACAATATGGTTTCAATAGCTACTGCATATAAATTACTAAAAAAGAAATTTTTTTTTTTGGACAGGGTTTCACTTTGTAGTTCAGGCTGTCCCTGAGCTCACTATCTAGCCCAGGCCAGCCTCAAACTCACAGTGATCCTCCTGCCTCTGCTTCCTGAGTGCTGGAATTACAGACATGAGCCACCATGCCCAGCACTGTGGTATGTGGTTACTGGGGATCAAACTCAGGACCTTGCACTTGCCAGACAGATGTCAGAACCAGTGAGCTAAAACCCTGGCCCCAAAAGAAGACTTTTTTAAGAGGAAATAAGTATATGGAAAAGATATTAGTTTAAACTATGCAGTGACAGTTGGAATTAATCCAACATTTAAGTATGAAATCCAAATCACAGATAATATAAGCAATTAAATTTGACATCAGTTATGTAACCAAAAATATTTTCCCATAAAAATACATTTTGTTTATATGATGTTAAACTCAACTTTAAAAATTGTCAGGATTCCTTTTCAAGTGATAAACCAGTCTAAGGACATTTATTCAAAATAAGACTAAAAGTGACTAAAATATTAGAAACAGTCTAACATTTTGTAACTGTGTGTTCAAATAGCATGAGTAGAAGACAAAAAAAAGATCAAAGAAGCAGGAGTCTGGGTGTTCATGTACCTGAGTCCAGGAGTGTATGGAAAGTTCTAGAAAGACATCTTGGCACCAACAAGCCTTTCATCACTGCATCTCTGTGCTCTCATTTCCAATTCCCTGGAAAGACAGTCTGACCCAGCGGGATGTGCTATTCTCTCTGGATCAGTCGTCCCTGACTGTTCTGCAGGTTGTGAAAAACTTAAAGTGTCCTACACATATTTTAAGGAATTGCAACTTCGATTCAGTTTATGACAGGAATCCCACAGCAACCTCCGCATCAAAAAAAAAAAAGCCCTGACTTGGATGTTTGAGTCCTAGCATTCCTAGATCTATTGCTCAGAAGCTTCATAGTCATACCTAGAAGGTATATTCTCACATCTTTCCCTATTCCGACCACGTTATTCAGCAAAGTTAGTGCGATGAGTGTTTTATAAACCGACATCTAGCGTCACAGACTCTGCACTCCCTGGGGAACGCGGATGAGCTGTGAAGCTCTCCTGTGACCCACTCAGTTCCATATCTATCCAGTGTGGATCACCTGATACCGAACTGCACTGGTACCTGGATTTTTTTTCCCTAGAAGTAATCGATAAAGTTTTGATTTTCGAAAATGATTGAGCAAAATATAACCAAATAAAATTAATTTAAAATTGCTTGAAAGAATAAAAGAAAGCATTTGATATTAATAATCCCGTGCTACATCTTTGCATCCTATAATAAATGTACTCTCTGCTTTTGGAAGATAGATTTGAGACTCTCATCTGTGACATTGCCCAGAAGCTTATGTGGCCTGAAAGTTTAAGGATTAATTTTGAAGTTTTCTACTAAAGAGAGAGCTTCATCACCCCCAGCATTACTCAGTGAGGATGTGCTCCTAACTGTATCGACAGTTTTGATGTACGATGGAAAAAGAAACATTATGTCAGCAAATAAAAGCCAGGTACAGTACTTCCCCTTTTATTTTATCTCTTTTTTCCCTTTATGTTTTTCAGTCCTGATGTTTGAGTTCTGGGCCTGCACAATGAGCAAGCTACATCCCCACTGTTATCTCATTTTTCATTTGGAGAAAGGGTTTCAATAAGTCACCAGGCAGGTGAAGATTTACAGTCCTCCTCTCACAGCTTCCCAGAGTCTGTAAGCCTGACATCACCAGTGCACACCAACACGCCCAGCTGTTTCTTTAAAAAACGAAAAAAGAAAAAACCCGCAAACTGACAGTTGTTGATAACTCATTTGTGTCACCCCGGCTGCCGGACTCCGCCCGCTATCTATCGGTGCAGGCACTCTGCTTCGCGCTCGGTCGTTGTCCAGTGTGTTCCTTACAACACGTAAGATAGGCCAAAGATGGGGCACAAAGGAAAAAAGAAAGAAATGCTTTGGATTTCGGGAAATTGAGGGCCAGAGGGCTCACTCACTACACGCGCAGAATTTTTCTTCTCGAGTCAACTCCCAGAGCTCTGCCCCCTTGCTGAGCACAGCCCGGCAGCTCCTGCCTGGTGGGACAAGCATTCGGAGCAGCGCCGAAGCCAGCAGGGGGTTCTTTCCCGGGACAGTAAGTCCCTGACTTAGGAACACTCGGGTTTCGGGTTTCGAACTTTCACAGATAAGAAGGGACCTCACCCTGTATAGATGCGAACGCACCGCGGGCATAGCTCGCGTGTCCGCGGACACTGTCGCAGCTGTGCGGTGGCGTGGACGGCAGTCCAGGGCTGTCAGGGCCCAGGGTGTCCGGAAGCAGGAGGAAAAGCGGTGGTGATGTAGAGGTTTGATTTCTTTATGCCTTACATTGTGTATCTGTGTCGAAGTTGTGTTAAGATTCTCTCTATGGGCGGGGGGGGGGGGGGGGGGGGGGCCGCCAGGGATTTAGCTCAGTGGTTCCAGCACCCGTCTTGCAAGCGCCAGCGCCTGGGTTCAATCCCCGATAACCACATACCATACTGGGCTTGGAGACTCACGCCCAGCAGCAACCAGTGCCACATACCACAGTGCCGGGCGTGGTGGCTTACACCTGTAATCCCAGCACTCGGGAGGCAGAGGCAGGAGGACTGCTGTGATGTGAGTTGGAGGCTGATCTCAGGGCCAGCCTGAACTACAAAGTGAGACCCTGTCTCAAAAAAAAGAAAGAGTCTCTGTATCGGACTTACCAACGACTCCGACTTATGCAGTTACCCTAGAGCGGAATTTGCTCCTGAACCGGCAACTCACTGCACAAAGCGCTTTAAAAGCAGGGAATGAAAGAGTGGTGAATGGCGCCACCTGATGGCGCCAACAGGATCTCCAGCCGGTAAACCTGAAAGCGCTGTAATTCACTGAAGACTGTTTACTTGAAGGTATCTTTCTTTGCCAGCTAAAAAAGTTCAGGAAGGTGAATCTATTGGGTACAAACTGTCACCGAATAATACGATAACATATATAAAAAATCTGGAATCGCAAGGAATGGATTTTGTATTTAGATCTAAATTGGATTTCACTGTTTGAGTCTTGGTTTAATTTTACTTGTTTATTTCTTTAGGTTTTTTGAGATAGGATCTCTCTGGGTAATTTAGGCTTCAACTATAGCCCAGGCTAGCCTTAAACTCGCAGAGATCCTCCTGCCTCTGCCTCCAGAGTTCTGGGATTACAGGCACGTGCCACTCACTGTACCCAGCCCAAATCTTGGTTTTAGCATCATCAAAGACTCCTTACATGTGGGATATATTGGGGGACGGGGTCTCATGAGTAGTTTTGCTGCCTCCGACACCATCCAAAGAGGACATCCTACTGAATGTATAGACAACTGTCCCCAAACACGTTCATAGGATACCAAAGTAAGCATTTGATCAGCAAATAAAAGCCACATACTAGTACTTCTTTTTTTCTGTTTTTATATTTTCCTTTCTTTTTTGCAGTACTGAGGATTGAATTCAGGGCCTTCACATTGAGCCATACTTGCAGCTTTTCTCCTATTTTTTATTTTAAGACAGGTTTTCGCTAAATCATCTTTTTGGGATAAAGAAAAAAGGGAGAATACTGTATATATAAAAGTTCTAAAGCTGAGCCTACAGCTCAGTGATGGAGCACTTTCCTAGCGTGTGTGGGACATTGGGTTCAATTCCCAGCAACAAAACGAAACAAAACACCTAAACTTTAAAGATGTGAGCTCTATTTTAAAATTAGATATTTTAGGGCTGGAGATTTAGCTCAGTGGTGCACGCCTGCCTAGAAAGCACAAAGTCCTGAGTTCAAACCCTGGTACCAAAAAGATCATATAAATTTCTTTAATCCTGCATCCACGCTTCCAGGTCCCCATTAATCTGGTGCTGTTATCTCAGGAACCCCCACCCCACAACAGCTCAATGTGTTTGGTCTGTAGCCAGCTTTTCTCTAGTAGCTGCTAACCTAGTATTCACCGTTATTGCAAGTGGGCCTCATACTTACTGGGCGTGATATGAGTCTAGTCAGTATCAATTGGCCAACTGATTAGTCCAAATGCGTTTCCCCTACTTCATTTCCAGCACATAAATGAAACCTTAATCAGCGATATTATGTTTTTGCTTCTCCAAACTAAAATCTTTTTTAAAAATTCCTTCAGAGTAACCTCTTATTTACCCTGAAATTAATGTTAGCTATGAATCCTGAATAACCCCCAAAATGTAATTTTAAAGTAGTGTAAACCCCCCACTTCCTCAGGAAAAACAACCTATTTTTAAACTCCAAAACAAGCAGTCCAGTTTGGTCCTATCCAACTCAAAGGCAGCAGTGACTGCTAACAAGTTCTCAGGCAGCCGGGCAGAGCAAGGCAGCCCGGCGTGCCAGGGCCCTGCGTGGCCCGAGTGAGGCTTGCACAAAGCCCGGTTTATTGAGAATGACTGGAAAAGCTACAAAGCCCAGACGGCCTTTCTGAGCCTTGTCACAAACTGTCCACTTTGGACAGAACAATGTCTTCCTTGTTCTCGCCATCCTGTTTGTTGATCTTCGGGCTCCGCCGAAATGAAATCGATAGATCTGGCCTGGGACCCTGTGGACCCATGAAATGTTCCCTTTTGCATCAAGCCTTCCCCAATTCTCTATTTTAACAAACTTCTTACCTGCAAGGCTGCCTGTGCAAGCAGCTTCTATTTAAGTCTGGTCCTCTCTAATGGAAGAAAAGATGAGATACAATGTTTAGACATTTAAAAATGTATCCACTAAAATCATTTTACTACCAGAATGTCAGCATTTATAACTGAACATAATAAACCCCATTGCCTGTTATTCTGAGTCAGTAACTATCAACTCCAGATCACATCATTTCTAAGTTCATTCATTCAGCAAATATTCCTTAAACACACAGCATGTTCCTGTACTGCTTAGGTTTTTGAAAACTTTTTGTGAATAAGGTGAATTTCCAGCAAACTGAGTCTACTGTCGCCACACATTACAGTGATTGCTGTGATAAGAAAAAGCCCAGCAGGCAGCGGAGTTACCTTGAAGAGCTTCCTCCGTGGACAAGGCATCTACGCCTTGTCTGGGAAGGGAAGTCAGAGACGGCCAGGGCGAAAGGAAGAGGAACAGACCGGGAGACGTGGGGAGGATCCAGCAGAGGCCACAACTGGTACTAAGTCCCAGGAAAGAGAATGAATAAAGCGGCTTTAGAGAAACAAGGCGCCCCTGAAAGGTTAAAGAAGGGAAGTACCATTGTCACAATTGCCTTTTAGAAAGATCGCCTATCTGGTCACGGTGGAGGGAGGTGCTGTGTGGGCAAAGACTGTGCCTCAGGCCGCTGTAACTTAATTAGCAGAGTGGGGATGCTCCCGGGCGCACACTGGGGACCGAGGCTGGCTCTGGCTCTCCCTACGATCTCCGCTCTGCTTCTGCTTCCAGCCAAGGCTGACATCCGGGCTCAGGCAGTACGTGTGCGTCCCAAGAGGGGGCACTGGAGACCAGTGCTGCATTGGAAATGGAGCGTGAGGCTATGAGCTGGTGAAAGGCCCTGGGGAACATTTTCTGTAAGACCCCCCCGAGGATGAGAGGAAACCAAGTCACAAGGCAAACTTGCGGCGGTGGGTCGGGGCTTCACCTCCCCACTGTGGCTCTGGGGGCTGCGGTGCCTTTGCCAGCTGTGTGCCTTCATTTCAGTAGCTCAAGAGAACAGCAGAGGTAGAGGGACACTCAAAGGACAGTGATGCTGGACATCTTATTGTACACACGCACAACTGGAGCCGCAGAAGACTGCTTTCATCCAGACAGCTGCTCTTGTATTTCTCAGGCTTGCTTCTCCCAGCTTCTAGGACTTCATATGATGGTTTTCATTTCTCATAGTCACTGCTAACAATCCTTGAAAACACTTAGGACGAACTGACAATATGAACGCCTGCTGAACTGAAGGAAACTATATATGAAGTAAAAAGTAATGAATGTTTTGAAACTAAGAAAAGTAAATGAATGATTTACAGTCCCATTGAAGGAGGACTGTCAGTTATTTTGTAAAGCTTTGTTGGGAAGGTTTCTTGTAAAAATAATCGAATAGAAACTTAGAAATTACAGTTTCAGTTCACTTGATTTCAGGATAACAATAGTGTGGATGCCACGGCTTTGACTCAGTAAAGGTGCATGACATACGTGAGACAGATTCTCCCACTACCTTCTCTATAGTGTGTGTCCTTTATTCTCTGCCAGGCCAGGGTTTCTGTGCTCACTCGTGTCATTGACAGCTACAGTGCTCTGCTCCAGTTTTAGGTAAATCAAGCCATTATAGAAGCTGCATTATTTTTGTTTTGTTTTGTTTTGTTTTTCTGAGACAGAGTCTCGCTTTTGTAGTTCAGGCCGTCCCCGAGCTCAGCTTCCAACTCATATCACAGCAATCCTCCTGCCTCTACCTCCCAAGTGTTGGGATTACAGGCAGGAGGTATGTGGTACTGATTGCTGCTGGGCGTGAGTCTCCACACCCAGTATTGTATGTGGTTTTGGGGGATTGAACCCAGGGCCTTGCACTTGCAAGACAGGCACCCGAACCAGTGAGCTAAATCCCTAGCCCAGAAGCTGCATTATTTTTTTAAGACCTTGGAGCCCTAACCAGTTTCCTCAGTAAAGTGGAGAATTAGCAGGGCTAAAAGGCCCACTCCCTCTGGAAGAGAATTCAGTGACACAATCTCCAGGATTTGAGCCCTAACTCATCATGAAATTTTCATGACTCACTGAGTGTGAGAAGAATGAAAAACTGAATTTTAGGGAACTGACTGGTCAGAGGGACCATGAGGGTCAAAAATGATCACAGGCCCTGAGAGAATGGGCAGCAATGTATCCGAGTGACCCTTCAGGGTCATCCGCGTAAGTCAACAGTGTGTCCAGGCTGTGGGGCTGAGGAGCATCTGTCAGGAGCAAAGCAGGGAGCCCTAGTCAGTGGAGCTTGTCTTGCTTTGCTGGTCTGAAGTTTACTGTCAGAGCTGAGAGTGACAGAAAGGAAGGGGGCAGTTACCAAAGTGACAGAGACGAGAGCATTTCCTAAGCAGACATACTTTAGGGTAAAAGTCAGGAAAGATAAGTGAGCCAAATACAGTAGGTTTTTATCAGGAATGGCTTGCTTTGATAAACAGCTTGTTGGGTAACTAATTTTTAAAATTTTTATTCATTATTATGTGTTCTTTCAGAGATAGTCTATGGATACACAAATATAAGTGTATGCGCACACACACACAGACACACACACAGAGTTCCATTTACCAAAGATTAAAGTGTAAGAAACCAGGTAGATTTGAGGTTGCTTCAATATCTTCAAACCTCCTGTCCTATTTTCTAGGTATGACACTTATTCAAATTATTCCAGTCTTCTGTAAAGTGCAGGTGAGACTAAAATCTACTTGCAGAGTTATTAAAAAGAATAAGCAGCATGTCGTAGGAAGAGTATCTGTGACACGATGATAGGCGTAGCTTTGGTTTCCTGTTTTCTTTGCCTGTGCTTTATCAGCCTCATTTGCAAATTCATCTTCCTTTATTGGCTCTAAATTACTGGAATATTTCCAAGGTGCTCACGCGTGGCCTTTTCCCCTTCACTCCTGATTCATTCTCCGTGCCTAATCTTGGCTGTGTCTGTCTCTGAGACAGCCTTTTCTCCCCATTCCACACACGGACATACAAACAGCTACTAAACATCCAGGGTTACGAGTCTGACCAGCCCTTCAAAGCTAGCCCGTGTCTTCCCCTTCCTCCAGATTCCGCAGTGTCTAAGTTTTCCAGCTCAGGACGTAGCACTGGGATCCACTTAGTGCCATACCCACTTTGCTCTTGTCCTCCTTCCACACCTCTCCTCCGTCCCCACACGTTGTCCACACACTCAGAATCCTCGCGTGATATGCTCGCTTATCTCCCTTTTGTCCCACTGAATACTTTCTTTGATATAGTCATGGTCATTTCTCAAAGAATTATCGCAAGAGTCTCCTCTCTAGTCTCTTTTTCGTCACACCTGCTTCTAGGTAACACCAGAGGGCAAAGACAAACTTCTAAAAGACAAACACAGCAGTGTTCGTTTCCTGATGAGTTCCTTCAGTGGATCCCCACTGCCAACTGGATTTGGTTCAAACTCTGCAGGTGAATCCAGCCCCATCTCTCCCTCCCTCCCCACCCCAAGCCTCAGGGGTCTCACCTGACTCTTTATGCCAGTTTGAATGTCTGCATCATTTCCTATGCACCTAACCAGACCACCCTGAGCTGACCCTCTCTTACCACAGCCTACACGACCTCTCCATTGGAGTGATTCAGAGCCTGTCTTTCCCAGATCTCTGGCATATCCATTTCCTCTTCATCATCTCTCGCCTAGTCCAGTACAAAGCCTTCTGTCTCATTATTTCTAACTTTGCCTCCTCCAATTCCCTGCAATACATAACAAAGGAGTCTAAACTATAAACCTCTTACTTAAAACCTTCAAGTGACTTCCTACTGCTTTTAAAATAAAATCTAAAATCTTTTCCATGACTTATTTGCCCCGTCACCACACAGGGCCCAGCAGGTCACAGAAATGCAATGAGAAACCAAACCCACTCTGACTGTACAATGAAACTGAAGCTGGGCTGACTTCTACTTGTTCAGGAAAAACAATTTTCAGGACACATCAGAAGCTTGGGAAGAGTTTATTAGGCAGAGATTTTAGTACACACTCAAGAGCGCAGTGTGGGCGTTCAAAGATGAGATGCATTATTCCCAGGAACAAGGAACATTCATGCTTCTCTTGAGGAGGTGGAGACCCCAGAAAAAAGGTAGCTTATCCCCCAGAAGGGGACAAGCCCATTTTACAGGTAGAGCTCAGTTTTGATTTTTAGGTAGGGAATTTAACTATTCTTTGCATTCACCTAATCTATTTCATTATCTTAAACCATGCTCTTTATTTTCTCAGTTGAGCCAATTCATGAACTTTGAGTACCTCTGAGGAATTTGGGGTACGATGGATCTGGAAGGAAAGGAACCTAAGTTATACCAGAAAGATGATGGGTCACCTTGGATAACTGGGTCCCAAGCATCACACTCTTCTTAAAAGTATGATTTTTAGTTACGATTTTCTTGTCTCCTTCCTACCTTTATTTTATTCTATCTCAGCTCATTTCAGCCCACATGAACTTCCTACCCTCTGGTAGGAAGTCTTGCACCCAGGAGAGGACCCCACTTCATTTACTTTGAATCCCAAGCATCTAGGACTGGACCTGGTACACAGGCAACCTGCCGGACATGCTTGTTGACAGACTGGTTAAATGTGTGACCTTCTCGGTCTGTTCCTTGCTTCGGCTGTGCACTTCCTACTTCCCCGTGTCAATGACTATGGTCCCCAATACTAAGAACAAAGTGAGACAGGTGGTGTCTACCTCACAGTGGGAGCAGAAATCAAAGTGAGAGAGCTCCTAGAGTTAAGTGACAATTCATGAGAGAATTAGGGTGATTAGGAGGCATCTACCCTGGATAAACTTTAAGGTTTCCTCTCATATCTGAAGAGTTTTTAAGATTTTTATTTCATGTCTTGGTTGTTGCCTTTGGTGTTTTGTTGGGTTTTTCCAGTGTTCAGGATCAAATTCAGGGCCTTACATATGCTAGGCAAGTTCTCCACCACAAAAATTCACCTCTGGCCCTTCTTGAGAAGATCTAAGATGCTTTGGTCATCCTTGTTGTAAAGTGTAAATAACGTTAAGTTCACCACTTTGAGCATGTATTAATTCCATGTTAATTAATTTATGGTAATTTAATTCCATGGTATTAAACTCATTCACAATGGTCTCTGTTGCCACTCCCTACTTTCAGAACTTTTTAAATTTCTCAAACAGAAACTCTATCTCCATTACACCGTAACTTCTCACTTTCCCTTTCCTTAGCCACTAGAAACCTCTGCTCTACTTTGTCTCTGAATTTGCCTATTCCTGGCAGCTCACATACCTGGAATCATACAGTATTTGGCCTTTCATTTCTGGTTTTTCTTGCTTCGCGTGATGTGTCAATAAAGATCCACCCCTACACTATAATATCTCAAAATCCCTTTCCTTTCTAAGGCTGAATTATAACGAGTGTGCAATGCATTTGTCCACCAAGCACCGGGCACTTTACTAAAGAGCAAGCATTCTTTGAGACACTACCTTTGAGGCACTGTACTAAGAGAACAGTCTACAAAAAAGAAAAAATTATCCCTCACTTCTTATAAGTACACAAGTGAATATAGAGAATGCCTGATGGTGACAAGTGACTTGGGAAAAGCAGTACTGCAAGAACAACTGGAGAGATGGGCTGAGGAGTTAGCTCAGTGGTTCCGGCGCCTGTCTTGCAAGTGCAAGGGCCTGGGTTCGATCCCTGGTAACCACATACAATACTGGGCGTGGAGACTCACACCCAGCAGCAATCAGTACCACATACAACAGTGCCAGGCATGGTGGCAGAGGCAGGAGATTGCTGTGAAGTGAGTTTGAGGCTGAGCTCAGGGCCAGCCTGAACTACAAGGTGAGACCTTGTCTCAAAAAAAAAAAAAAAAAAAGAAAAGAAAAAAAGAACAACTGGAGAGATAGAGATCTTGAAAGGTAGAGCCATTCATATCATGTTTTGAGGTCTACTGTAAGAATTTGCAGTTTTATGCTTAAGTGAAAAGCAAAGGGAACGTCTGCAGCTGCCAACAGGATGTAGTCTGACCTACATTTAGAAGTAATCGTGCCTTCAATCTTAGAACAAAATTATAAGGGAAAATGTCCCAAAGCATAGAAAAATCAGTTACATTTTCTTTAGAGGGATAGAACCACTGGTGTGTGTAAGAATTTTGGAGGTTAGCTCAGTCAGTTGTGGAGCTTTGCAAATCTGAATGTGGGAATTTCCAACCCACAGGTTGGCAAATTCAAGTAAGAGTTGATGTTGCAGTTGGAAGTCTGAAATTTGTAAGGCAGTCCATGCA
>PVIR01040815.1:0-13214 GCA_004026965.1 Petromus typicus
CATTATTTCATCACTTGGGCCTGAGCCTTAATGTACTTTGATCTTTCAAATAAGTACCCTATGTAATTTAATCTATGAGGAGACAGAGTTACTGTAGATGGGCTGTAATTTATCTGTCTTCCGATTACAGCAGTGTGCATGGAGGGAGAATGTACCTATAAGAAAGAAAGTAGGCAGGCTACATTTGGTAATCTCTGACATGGCATCTAGATTTCTGGGTTTAAAAAATATAATGTTTCTAGGAAGAGAATGTTTTCATTATGTTATTTGATTGTGAATCATGGTAGACACATTCTGGAATTAGAAATCCATGACATCTTTGAAGAGGTTCCATCCTATGTCTTTTTCTGTGTTAAATTTTTGAGAAAATGGATTTTTCTATGGCTGCTTTGTCCCACATTTCAGAATGAGCTTCAGACAGAATAAATGAGTCTTATATTCCTATCTCTGAAGTACTATAGGTACAATTGGAATTTAGACTATGTGGTCCTCTCAGTGACATTAGTAGCCACTGTAAAAAAAATAAGATATTTTGTTGGTAGCAATTTCCTTACAGTTTTGCCTGTAAATTGGAGCCATATACTCCAGAATTTAGTGAGTGGTGGAGGCCCCATTACTCTAAAATTCATGTTTTCTCTTTTTATCTTCAAATTATAGACCAGATAAATTATAAATAGTGTGCAAATCTTCATGTGGGCAAAATGGATGTTCAGTAAATTTAAAAGAAGTACCAGACACTTATGAGACAAGCTGGTTCAATGGTTTTGCTTTCATTCATACTTTAGAAACTTATAGCCTGATTTTTTTTGTGTGTGATAGAATTGTGTCTGCTTTGTTACTTTTTTACTCCCAAACACAAACACTTTTCATTTAGAGAGTACATTTCTCTTCTTAAACTTCTCAAGTCAGAGACAACACTACAAAACATTATTTACTTTTTAAAGTAGAGAGTTTGCTTAATTTGTTCTCAGCTTTCTCTGTTGTCATTTTATGAGTTACTCAGTCATTCCTTACATTTCACAAGAAGTTGATGGAAACATTTCAAGTGAGCCCTGTTCTGTCCCAAAGACACATTCCATCAAAGCCAACAAGAAATCCAGGTGGTAAGACGGATCAGCTGGACAGTGAGACAGAAGAGTGTCTGTAAGTTAGTTTCAGTTGGATTTCCTATGAAAGGGCCAGTGGTACTAAATGTTCATGAGATCGAATCTGCTGAACCTACTTTCCTTAGCATCTATATTCAGAGACATAAAGGTTACAATCTCTCTACGGTTATGATAAAATCAAAACACAATGGAAATGATGACAAACTCTGTTAATGACAAAACAAAAGGATATAAAACTATAAGTTTATTTTAGAAAAACAGTGATACTCATCATATCTGGTAACTAAAGTTACATGAAAATAAATAAAGTTACATGAATACTAAAACATAATAACAATAATGTACACAAGGGAGTTAATTACATGTCTACTAATAATACTAGAGAAGCTCATCAGACAGGGGTTTTATCTATGGTTCTCCTGATTCTTAATGTTTTCCTAAAGAATATATTTTGCACGGAAGTAAAGTCGACACATTGTTAAATATGGAAACTGAAAAAAAATATTTGTGTTAGTAGAAGAGAAAATAATCTCAGGTTAAAAACTGTGTAACCCTATCAGATTGTCATTGTAAAACTCAGTGGTATTGTGATATTTGATATTTCCTTAGGAGTTAAATTAATCTCAGAAGGACTTGGTATATAATAGTTTGTAACAATAGTAGCTTTTAGATTAAATTAAAGATAATTTCTTATATTTTAGTTTTAGAAATCTTTCCATTAAGAGAAATTGAGTGCACTACAAAGGTATAAAACCAATCTTTCATTTATATAAATATCTCTGTTCCGAATGTCCACTTAAAAAGAGACCGAGGCATCCATGTCTATCCTACATATTCTCACACACACATATTTTGCAAAGGCTTGAAATCATAATTCTTAGCAGTAACTAAAATAATATTAATGTAAATATTCCATGTCTGGGGTTAATATTGATGTTATCTTTCAACAATTAATGTAACTGTCTTAATTATAGTTGTTTGTGTGTGTGTAAATTTTAGCTAATGCCCTTTGTCTGATAGAATTTTGTGTTTTTTAGATATAGAACATATGATTTTATGATTATTGGCATTGATAATATCACCAAGAAAGTTCAAATTAGATAAATCCTAACAGAATTACTTAGAAAATTGTCAGTCTGTGTTGGACAAAGGCTCACATATTTTGAAAATTCATGTCATATGTCGTGTCCCTCTTGTCCCGCAAGGAAGAACACAACACACTGCTGGAGGTGCAAACCTAAAAATTCTCCTTTATTTCTGCGTTAGCTCCCTTATATACCCTGGTTCGGCATGCCCCCCAACACCACCTACTCTTCCAAATATGGTCAAGGAAACAGCTTGTTTTTACTCTGAGGCGGAGACTTACGCCCCTTACGCCATCTTAGATCGGCTCGCCACAGTCATATTCAAAGTCTGAGAATATCTCTCTGAATCATATAAAAGCATTACATTGGCTTTCATGATTTCTTTGTTGTCTTAGATTTCTAAGTATTTGTATATTGTCTCCAATAGAGTTTATCAAATTATTTATTGTAAATTACTCTGTCATTTATAAAATTACTTGGTATATTTTTCTATTTGAAGATAACTACATATATATATAATTTTAAGATTTTATATGTAAATATGTCCCTCACTATCCATAAAAGACTGGTTTTGAAACCATGACTGATATCAACACTCATGTGTCTTCAAATCCTTTCTCTGAAATGAGCAATTATATTTTACCTATGCATGTTTTCCTGTATATTTTTAGTCATTTTTTTTGTATTTCTTGTAATGAACAAAAATAGTTGTCATCCTACCTTGTTTAAGGAATGTTAATATGACAAATAGTTTATATATTTTCAGTAGAGATGTAATTTTTTGTCCAAATATTTTTATCTGAGGTTTTCTACAACTATGGATACAGAACCTTCTGAAACACATATCTGACACTATGGTACTTATAAATATGTGCTTATATATTTGTAGGTATACATCTATGTATGGCTGAGAAGGAATCTGAGTGGACATGAGAAGACAAATAAATAAGCAAAGTCGTATTGGCTTCTCATTCTTGTTTAAAAAGTCCATTTACATGCAGTAAAAGGTAAAGTTGTCTATAAAGTAGTCTGTCCATTCACTTTCCTAATATTGATTTAAGTACTTATTTCCCTCAAAATTTTTGTGTGATCCATCTAAAATCTAAATTAAAAATCATCTATCCTATCATTTTGGCACAGCTATTTCATATAATTTAAATAGAATTGTGGTTCCATATAATGAAAGACCATTTCTAACTGGTTCATACCCTTCTATATAGTAGCAAGTTTGTCTTGCTAGTTAGATGTTCAATTCGATGCCCCAAACTCTTTTCTGAATACTCTTTGACTAAGTAAATGAATGAATAAATATATAAAATGGCTCCTATGTTTCTTACATTTAAAAATATTATTTCAAATCCCAGACAAAATGTACTCTTTCTATCCCAAATCAAAATAATTAATCAATTCAAAATACTTAACAATGAAAACATAGCAGCAAAAGTTCTAGCTAAAGTACACTGTAGTCATTTATTTTCATGTTTTTGGATTATTTGCTTGTTGCTTTACATTATTATTTCAGCTATAGTTCTATTTACATTTAAATTATCAAATGATAGACTATATAATGAGAATATTATGAAAGAAAAATACATAAATCTATAGTCTTGTTTCTAATAAAGACATTTTCATACAAAAAGTATACCACTATATAGAGTTTTACTTCCCATTTCAAGTTCATTATCACAACATTCCCAATAAATATGTGTAGTCATTTATTTTCAGTTCTATCTTCTTATATACAGTGGTACCCCAGTTCCTGAAAGCATTTCTTTGCAAACAATTTGGTTTGCAAACAATGGAATTTGGGAAAATTTTATTTTTGTTCATAAACTTTAGATCAGATGACAAACACAACTTTGGTCCTCTTTCCCACAAAACACAAACCAAAATCTTTTCCAAAATTGTGAAATAAATTGAGTTCATGAGCCCAGCTCCTACTGTATATATAAACATGAAATATACAGTATTATTATAATTTATATAAACACTATCACATAATATGTATTACACAATATTTTATACTAATATATTATCTCATTTGAGGACAAAATACAGGTATATTATATATATACATATATATGTGTGTGTATTATATATACATATATATGTGTATACATATACACATATATATAATATTCATGACTATTTATAGGTTAACAGAAGTTTATTGAACTTATACAAGTAAAACAACCTCATGAAAATGTAATTGTATACTCTTAATCTTTAATGTTAATAAGATGCTAAGTTATTTCAATCTCTGGCATGCGTGATTGCATTTTCTCTTAGGTGTTTTGGATTGCACGTATGTTAAGTACAGACATGTACATGGGCACATTGTTTTGTGCTATATTTTAGAGTAAATTCATTTAACCTACATGCAAAGCAATCAAAGTAAAAATGAAGACTGAGAACAACCTAAGTTTTCAATTCGATCTGTTGATAGAAAATTATGTCCTATGTTTTAAAAAGTTATCCAAAACTACAGCATAATTTAACCTAAAATAAGTATCTCTGAGACCATAGAAAGGTAGTCAGTCATTTGGAGAAGAGAGATATCTTCTGGACTGTCCAGAAAATGGACATTTTTCTGACATTTTGTGGAATTCATCATACTGAATCAATTTAATCGTATTTCTTTCCTCTGGTGGGATATCCACAATTTCTCTAAGAACAATGGAAAGAAAGAGGGCAGAAGAACTTATGGAAGAAGCTGTGGACTCTGTAAATATCACTCGGAGTTTCTTTCATAGGGATACTGTACAACTGCCAACCATGAAAAAAGGCAAGGTTATATCCGTTGTCAACACTGGGATAACTTCTATAAGTATTCCTCTTGCAGAACTCAGTGAGTAACCAACAGGACCACTTCCAATAGCAAGTAATAGAAAATTCAATGCAAATTAAATAGACGAGTTGAACACAACCAAATAGTGACATGAATCTATCTCTAGATATAATTTGACAAGTTCTGCTAATTTTTCAGCAATTTTTCCTTTGTTTCTGTGTATCGTAGTTTCATCTGTAAGATAGCTCCCCTCACGATAGGTACATATGCCAGCTGCATCAGGGTTCTAGAACAACATTTCCCCTATGGAAAGAGGCCACTTCCTACACTTGATAAATGAATGTCTGTATTTCACGCTGGTTGGACCTTCACTCTAAATTGACCAGTTCTTGTTACCAGTGGATTGAAACTAACTATTCAGTTTAGAAGATTTACATAGGACCATACCAGAAACTATGAATGTTAATATTAAAGCAATATTCTGATTTGCTGTTGTTTTATTTGAAATTTATGAATGTATTAATGTATACTATTATAGTAATCATGCATCCTTGCCTTCACTAAGCTCCCTCAACTCTTATAGTAAAGATATTATCTCTGATTCCTTTTATTCATCTGTGAATAAAGCCTGTTCATCTCCCAGTCACTATTTACTTTATTATCTATGATTTCTTCACTTTCATTAGCACATGTTTGTGGTACACAGTGACTTTATACACAAAAAGGAATTAGTACACATACACGATATATCAGTTTTAAATTGTGAGAATGGGGTATAAGTTAATACTAATATGATAGTGGTCAACTCGTTTCCTATTGCAGTGTGTAGTTTTTGTCAAAACAGGCTGCAAGATCAGTTGTGGATCATCTCCCTTGGCAGTGCCATTTTCCCATGAACATCCACACAAGAATCTCTTCAAAGTTCTTCATTTGAAGGAAACTGAAACAGAGTCAGTGGAGTTAAAGACTGCAATGACATGCTCTAATTTTTAAAAAAGAAATTATGTTATGGTGATAGGCAGTTTTTAAACAGTTTTGAAAGAGTAAAACATTGAATTTGTCAAGAGCATTCTTCAGATTTAACATTGTGAATCCAAGCAATTTGTCCATTCTTGAAAACAGATTTGAATACTAGGAGCAGTGGTGCCTTAACTAGTCAAAAAATCAATCACTCTTATTTAAAACACATACTCATTTTTGTGTCAGTGGTAAAATAATAACATTCTTCATCCTAAAATCATAATTGTATACCAGTCATGTTTTGAAAATAGAGGTTCATTGATATTAGGACAGTTCAAATATATGTTTATTGACTTCACTAAGAAAGTGCTAAAGTTTCTACTTATGTAAATTCGAAAGAGATACATCTCTTAAAATAAATTACTTAAATTGTTAGAAACTGGCCCTAACTCAGTATTCAGTAAAATAGACTATCATTATGTAGTTGTTATTGTTACTTTTCATTTTATGATTTTATGACAAAATCATAATGTAACATTTTTACTTCAGGACAGTCTTTATATCTTTGTCAGAAAAAGCTTATTTTCTACAAATATTTTAAATTTAGTTTTAATTTAAATATTTTCATGTATTAGCAGTGAATCCAGTAGGGAGAAAGTGAAATCTTGTGGTGTATTTTGGAATCAGTAAAAGATGAGAGTCTTTCTGAAGTATTTATTTTAGAGCCATGTGGTAAATAATGGTCATTTGTTTTTATGAATCATCTGCAACATTAAACAGCACACAGTCAGGTTTGGCATCCTCCCTCTTTTGTGTTTCACATGTCTGGTACAACACTACAACCAGAGGTAGCACTTGATGAAGATCTGAGGAAGGATGTGTATAAACAAACTAGATTCATCTTGAAATTATCTTGGTATTTAAGAGAATTAATCATATTTATTACAGAGTCTTTTGTCAAACAGCTGCAGCACATTTCAAATAAGGGGTTCATAATCATAATGATATCATAGATAAAAAAGTCACCTAACAGATAAAGTCTTTATCATACTTTGGCTAATTTATCTAATGTGTCTAATTTCATATCTGTCTGAATTTTTAAAGACTAAATTCATTAACTCACAAAAGCACATTTCTCTAAATAATTAAAATTGCAATCACTTCAATAATGTTATTTTTGAAATATTTAACCTTCAACATAAGGTCAGCTTCTTCTTAGTTCAAAGGTTTTGTCATATTTCCTTTCATCGTATTTATGTATATAAACACCTGTTTTTCATTCAAATAAGTGCACTTAGACAGATATATTAGCTTCCCAATCTATAATAAAGATGGTAATCATCCACTCCTATTAATTCGTTTGCTGGAAAAAAAGTCTCACAGTAGTAGATTTAATAGATTTTAGTGCACCAAGGGCCTATTTTGACCTCAAGAACAACAGATGACACTTAGCGATATGCTAGAGTATGCTTCTTAGTTACAAACTCCCAGTTTTTTTAATGGCATTCATGATAGTTGTTGTTGATTTCATTTTTAAACTGAACTAAATCACTTTAATTAAACTAAATCACTGCTGATAATAAGTGATAATAAGCCCTTTTTAAAAAATTTTTCTTTTTTCTTTTTCTTTTTTAACTTAGTCTCTCAAGTTTGGAATCTGAACACTTCTCACCAGAGTAAATATATATAAAGCCTACTGTGGACAAAGGTGGGCTGAACCCATTAATGTGGATATTATATTATTGTATTCATCTGAGTTCCACATTTAGAAGATTTTTCTAAAGCTGTGAACAAAATTTTCTATTATTTCTGAAAGCACATCATCCATTTTCTCACCAACTATTTAATGAGAAACTATGTCGAGGGACTTTTTTGAGATATGCACTGAATAAATCAGGCAAAAACAAAATACCTTGTTTTTCTGAATGTTTGTGCAGCACTGAATGGGTGGGTTTATGGTTAACAATGAGAAATATAAGCAAGAAAATAGGGTTTTTTAAAGATAATTTAAAGTAGCAAGTGTTTTTAAGTGAAATGGAACATAGTGACAGACAGAAACATTTTTGGATTTGTTGATTGAGGAAGCCTTCTCCTGGGCAGACACTGGCAATAATATTAGAATTATGCAAAGTATGACTCATTATAGCCAATTAAAAGCAGAAAATTCCAGGCGAGAAGAAAAAACATTGAACTGAATATTTTTATTTCTTCAAACCATGAACCACAAGGTTTCAAAAGTGTTCTAATTTTTTTAAATATTCTGAAAATGCGCTGACCTAATGTTTTAAGGAGTGTTGTCTAAAAGAGTATTTTAAAAATGTTTCATAACTTCCGAAAAAACTGTTGGTAGGTATCCATGAACTGAGTGCTCTGATTTAATCCCATAATGATGAAATTTAAGAATCTGAGTGTTTGGCTCAACAATATTTTACTACCTGCCTCACAGAAAGTGTGCCACATTATCTCAGCAAGTATCAACTCATAGGAAACTAGTTTTGAGATGCTCTGCTGTTCCTAAACTGTGGTAGGGAATGCTTCTAATTTTGCAACCTAGTTCACACCCACACATGTAAACAAATACCTAGAATATGTTTTATGAAAACTATTCCCATTTTAATTTGAGGTGAGCTTTTGCATTTTATTTCTTTTTTCATTTTTTAAAGGCTGATCACCACCCATTCAAATGATTTAATGATTCACCAACTTGTCAGAATTTAAAGACTGGAAACTGTTTTCAAAGGCACTTATCACTCTGCATTCTTTAATCCATGATTTAAAAATACAGAAGCATTATAGATTAATTAAAGTTTTATTATTCCTTCAGCAAATATCCTTCAATATTTTGACAAACTCTAAATTGAGAGGCATAAAACCAAATTAATCATTTCTTTCAATGCACTCTACTTCCCTGGCATTATAGTATTTCTATATATACCAGGAAAATAATAATTATATTTATTTAATGGATATGAAAGAATAAATTCCTTATTTAGAAAAACAACATTTTTTGTTACTCATGGCTCCCAAAACTGGTCTTGATTATTCTCTAGAATGAAGAAAAGAACATTATAAAGAATTGAATAATGGAGAATTGTAAAGAGAAGTACAATAAAGGGCAAAATAGTGAATGCTTAAAACTTTTGTAACAGTGAATTTGATATCTCTAAAATGAATTTTTGGCACTTATATCTGAATTTTTATACACATTTATCTCTGAATATTTGTTCACTTCATATGGGAGTTTCATGTCATAAAATATTTAACAAGTTTTTCTATAAATAAATTCTGGCATCAGACTACACGCTGATACAAATATTTGATGTTACAGAATTTATCCATACTCCTAGGAGCAAAGCAACGTCTCACTTAAGCATATGGATTTCAAGAGGCCAGGTGTCAATCTTTGTATTATATTCTCCTTTCTTGGCTCTTCTTAAAGCAAGTGTTATCAAATTCTCAATCACAGACCAGAAAATGGTCTGTGATTATTGTAGAAAAGCAATTGGAAAAATGAATAGTTTGTATTGAAAAATCTTATCAAGTAAAGTAAAAAAGTAATAATTTTATAAAGAAACATAGTTTCTGGAATCATATCTTAGCAAATAATTTGGTAACAAATGCTGTGACTCTTCTGTCCAGAAAATACATGTCATAGACTATATTCTCCCAAAAAAACATTACATCAATATCCTTGAATTTCCAGATACCTTTGGCTCTGTTATTTAGTACAGTAGTACCTTAGTTTGTATACTTAATTCCTTTCATGATTCTGATCACAGAATTATTTCATGATTCTGGCAGCAGTCAAATTGCAAACCTTAAATATGTGAACTGAGGTAACAATAAATATGGTCCACTTGCATTCTCAAATCTCAGACCACATAGTGCTCCTGGTCTACAAGATACAGAATCAGGCTGCTTCACTGGGAAGGGAAGGAGCCCTATCTGCATTTACATGTCTACCCCATTCCTCCCATTATTATCTGAACTCTGCTCCTATCAGATTAGAGATTGCATTAGATTCTCATAGGAATGCAAACTCTACTGTGAACTTCACATATATGAGAACTACGTTGTGAGCTCCTAATAAAAACTTAATACCTGATGATCAGCTGTGAAGCTGAGGCTGTGATGTCAGCACTCGGAAGTAGGTGCAAAGTTAGCTTTAGCAAAAAGTATAGCAAATTAATTGCTTGCAAATTCATCTCCAAATTGTATCAGTAAGTGTCAAATGACAAGTTGCATCTCAGGGCAAGATTTGTAGAGTCAAGTAAGTTGATGTTCCTAATTTGCACAAAGGTAGGCTTTAACTGAGATTTGGACTTTTATTTAGGTCCACATGTGCCCAGTGTTTTAGTTATCCCTCCCTGTCTTATTTCTTTCTTGCACAACACATTTATCTCACTCACACTTGTATTAAACCTGCAGGCAAATCCTAGACAAAATGAGAAAAATCAAATCTATAGAGAATTTTTGTTATAAAGGGAGAGGCTGATTAGACAACAGACAACTCTATAACTTTCATCAAAATGAGTAAATTTAAAAGGAAACAGTAAGAGTCCTACTCAATATATGGGGTCATTGCAAAATACTTAATCTCCAGGCCCATTGTGTATAATATAATATGGAGTAACTGCCCATCCCATGAAGCCAGGAAACCTTAAAAACTGCTTTGTCACATGGTGACAGTCTTTTGGAGTTTTCAGTAAGAAGAAGAGGAACACAAAGGTCAGAAACAACTACAGAAACACCAAATGTGTATACAAAGCGTCATTCTTAGTGCCTCAACTCATTGATAAAACTGAAAATGCCCTTTACAATGAGGGAAAAACAAATGTGGTAATAATAAAGAAAAAAATAAAACAAAGATTGTGTATATAGGGGGTGGGTGGTTACAGGGTGGGAGGAAAAGGGAAAAAAATGAGAATCAAGTGTCATATTCTGGTACCCACTCTCATGTTGAATGTGGTGATGATGTGTATTCATAATGTACCAATAAAGATTAAATTAAAAAATACCCTTTACAAAAGGTGATCCTGTGAGTTGCTAAGGATATTTGTTGTCATCTTTTAAGAGAAGATGACAATAGTTTCTCTCAGTTAGCACTAACCTAGAATAACTGATGACACAGTAGAGAATAATGAGGCAATTATAATGCAGGATTGAGTCATTATGATATGCAAAATCCAGATTGAAAAGTTTATGGATGTTTACAACATCATTTGTAAGATTAACAATACTTGCTTTGGGGTATTATATTTGTTAGAATATATTTCACGAAAATATGTTATGTGAATTATTCTTGCCAGGTAACCCAACTGCAGAACTATTCTCATCTTTGACTGACTACATATTAGGAAAACTGAATCATTCAATTTATGTCATCCTTATTGGATGGGAAGACTTCCACGGCTGTATGGTTTCCTGGTGAATGTGAGTGGGTGTCTTGATACATCCACAGAGAAATATACAGGCTAACTGAAAATTTCACCTAAACTTAACATTTTGCAGGATATGATTCAAGTAAATTTAAGCACATTAAATTACCTGTTCATAATTCATGTCTATTTATGCAGTTCTGTGAGGAGATGGATCCAGAGCACATGATTTTTCTCTTGTACTTGGAGTGAGGCTTCTAAAGGTATGTAATTGACCAGAATTTTGAGATATGAGAGCCATTTCAGAAATTTATTTTAGAAAAACTGTCCCCACTGGGAAAATATATCATTAATGAAGAATACCTCACAAAGCATATGCTACCTGCTGAACTAATTCAAGACTTTCCATCAGAGAAAATTACAACTATGTTTAGGAAGGCAGATAAAGCGGCTATATTAAAAGCCATATTGGAATCAGGAGATAAAAAAATAAACCTGGAATTGTTGACACTGTTCAGATATTAGCAGGAGCTTCAAATGAGTCTGAGCCAGGGACTTCTTTCTACCTGTTGGTGCATAATTACCTATCAGAACTTCCGAAATTTGAGCAATATTTTCCAATTACAAAAGGCCACTGGAATGAGAAGAAATGGACCGTTGACCTATTTGTGAGTAAAGCAGGTGAACTGACTTTTTCCATGCCAACAGAGGATCAACCACTTCAGAAAGAATATCACAATGGACTTGTAAGTACACTGAGACAACTTCAACCTTCCATATTTTCTGGATTAAAGTTGAAGCAAAGTATCTTGAAATTGCAAAATGAAATAAAACAAGACCAGTACAAAGCCTGCTTCCATTTCCAAAATACTATCTTTGTAAAATAGTTTTCTTTTTTTTTTTTACTTGACTTTTTAAAAAAATTTTTATTGGTACATTAAATATACACATCATGATTGCACTCCATAATGGGGATTTGTACCAGTATAAGACACAACTTAATTCTCATTTTTTCCCATAGCCCTACCCACCCTACCACCCCCCCCATATACATAAAATTTGTTTCCTTACTTTTTTGTTACAATCTCAACATTTTCCCTTTTCACCTTATTTTACATTGAGCATTTTCTATTTCACAATATATAACATACAATGCTAGGACTCATTTACATCTTCATTTTCTCATACCAGAGAAAAGAATGCGATATGTACCTATCTGTGCCCTATTTATTTCACTTATGAGGATATCCTCAAGGTATGTCCATTTAAGTAGAAATGATTCAAACTTATCAATTTTTATGACAGAGTAGTATTCCATTCTGTAGAAGAACCACAGCTTTTTTATCCAGTCTCCAGTTGATGGACACTTGGGTTGTTTCCAAGATGTAGCAATCACAAACTGGGCTGCTATAAACATGGGTACACATATGTCACCGTGATATGAGTCTTTCAATTCTTTTGTGTATATACCTAGCAGGGCAATGGCCGAGTCAAATGGGACCATCAATCCTAGCTTTTTGAGGATTCTCCAAACTGATCTCCACAGGGGTTGTACGAGTCTACAGTCCCACCAACAGTGGAGAAGGGTTCTTTCTTCTCCGCAGCCTCGCCAACATTTGCCGTTGGCTGATTCTGAAATGGCAGTCATTCTATGTGGAGTGAGATGAAATCTCAATGTTGTTTTCATCTGCATCTCTTGAATAACTAATAATGTTGAGCATTTCTTCATATGCTTCTTAGCTGCTCTTACTTCTTCCTCTGAAAAATATCTGTTCATTTCAGATGCCCATTTTTGAATTGGGTCATTAAATTTGGGTGGGCTGATTTTTTTCAGCTCTTTATATATTCTAGATAATAGCCCTTTATCTGAGGAACAGCTGGTAAAGATTTTTTCCCA
>PVIR01040816.1:0-13109 GCA_004026965.1 Petromus typicus
CCCTACGGGGGAAGAACATGCCTTGCTGGGTAACACAAACCATCACAAAAGGAGACTGGTTAAACACGAGTCGGTGCAACAATGCCCAGGAGCCCAGAGGACCAGGACACCTCCACAAGGACGCGGCTCTAACCACCAGTGTCTTGTAATACCCTTCCCCAGAGTGTCTCTTTTGAAAGCCAGGCCTAGGTCTCCTCAACACAGCCCCCAGTGACACTGAGCATTCCGATGTGCTGGCCACCCCGTGGACAACAGACCCAGGAACAGGAGTGATGTTGCCAGGTACAGAGAAAATTAAACCATTTAGGTCGTGCCTGACTGGGAAATAAATCCTTTCTTAATCGAGTGAAGAATCCTTTACTCCTCATACAGCTTTTTAAAATAAACTGCCCACAAAGGCTTCTCACTTCCTCCTGGCAGCCTGGAGGCCTCAGAGCAGTTGTGCAAATAATGCAAGTCCTTTGTACCGTACTGAAAAGAAATACAATCAGAAGCAACGTGCTGTAGACAGACAAAGGCAACGACAGAGATGGAAAACAGGACTTGTCAGGTTGTCTCTGGTTTGTGACCCCTGGGACTTAAAATTCCACTCCTTTTTTCTTTACTACCTAGACCTGCATCTTGGGGATACCAGTCCGTCCCACAAGTGGTAATTCCCACCAGCATTGAGTCCTTGGCAGCATGGAAAATTTCCCCCAGGGGACTGAGGAAGGTGGCAAAGCCTCCCGTGGCCACAAAGCTCATTCCTATACTGTGACATCCACTCTGAGATGCCAGCAGCCTCCATGACAATCCGGAGGGAAAGTAGAACACGCCTTCAAGCTGTCACACTGGGGCATCAGAACAAGGCCTCTGGGACGCATCGGAGAAGCTCCTCCACCCAGTGTTACGGACAGATGGATACACGTTACGAGAGAGCAAGAGACTCCTTGTCTTTATAAATACCCTGCTCTGAAGCTGATTATTCTCAGGAAACCCTATCTCCTAGAATTTTTCTAGAGTCACACATCAAATGTGGAATAGGAAGTATTTGACCTAACAATGACCTATCAAGCTCTGTGTGAGGAACGAGGGATCAGTATTGAGAAAGTTACAGTCCCAAGTCTCAAGGTAGAAATGAGCAGGACATTTACTTACAGTGCAATGCATTTATTATTACATTACACAGAGTGTAATACGTGTGTGTATAGAAACAGGTGCCCAGACAGGGTTGGCGATCCACAAAGACGCAGGTCTGAACTGGTGCACAGTGACTACCAGACGTGTGACTCGCAGGCCTCACACAAAGCTCACCTCTCGCCCCTTCGCCCCAAGGGCCATCTTGCTCTCCAGCACAGAGCATCGCCACCTACCCCCCGACATGGCCGTTGCTGCCTCCGGCCTCCAGCAGCCACACGGAAAGCATGGCCGGCCTCGACTACACTCCACGGGCTTGCGAGTCCCCCAACCCACTTCACAGTGTTTGCCTTTTTCTTTGCACTCAGGCATCACCATATTCTATCCCGTCCCCCAAGAGGCTGTGTAACTCTCACACATTTCTCTCCAAATATCTTTTCTCTTCATGTCACCTCAAGGATGCTTACCATTGAATGCCTTTTTTCTAAAATTCTGATGCTTGAAAAACACACTGTCTACCTTATGTCAGAATTTTAAAGTCCATACACGAGTCTGTTACATTTATCTGACCCTCACTCAATCATGCTCTTAAATCATTACCAAGGTACTGTTGAGATCTCACATTCCCCTTTTACCTACTATTCAGAATTCAGACTAAAATGTAATTCCTCTTGTCTCCTCTATAGTTATGCACACAGCATGGAAACAAACAATGTATTCTACAATGATTTGCTGTTAAAATATAGCATGCATCTTAATCAGGAAAATTTCCCTTGACAAGTTTCAGTTTTGAGTTCTGTATTAGTAAACTGCCAACTACAGTTCTCATTGGCCCAGTAATCTATATTCTCCTCTATAATATCAATTTCACTTTATCTCGTCATCTGCTCAACCACAGGATTTCTTTCCACTGCTCTTTCTCCCTCAGCTTACTGAATAGCAAGCCGTTGAGCACTTAATGCTTTTCAGATGAAAGAACTTGACTTATTCTCTCCGATGGATGAAATGTTTGCCCAGTTCCAAAGGTAAGATGGATCAGTGGTTCTCAAAATATGGTTCTGGGACAAGAAGCATCAGCATCATTTGGGAACCTGTTCAAAGTCAAATTTTCGTCCCAACTGAGACTGATGGAATCACAAGCTCTGGTTGGGGACTAGAAATCTGTGCTTTAACAAGCCTTCGGCTGTTCTAGTTCCAGGTAAGAGACGTGACCACTTTTCCCTGTGTCCTTCCATCAAACGCAGCTATAAAACCAGAACAGAATTATCAAGCAGCTGTTTGACAGCTATGAAAAGCAAATGGTAGTTGGCAGACTTGAGAAGAATGTAAATTAACTAACATCAAATTCAGGGTAAGTTTGGGATGCTTTTCCTCCATTTTGGACTCAAAGTACTCTAGAACTCAAAATCAGGGATTGCCATAGACAAAAAAGCTCCAGAAGAAGCCCTCTCACACTGGATGAAGCAAGAAAGAGTATTTAGACAAAGGGAATGTGGAAGAAAGCTTCCGTCTTTTTCTCTATTCTTTTTCACTGTAGTCTGTAGAGGGACAGTAATGCTTTTGCCCTTTTCTCTCTTTATCCCACTCCCCTCTCTAGTCCTACAGTTCTCATTGGCCCAGTCCAATGAGAATTAGGTGTGGGGATTAGGTGTTAGAGGGCGGTAAGACGAGTTCAAGTTTCCTGACTGAAGGTGGCAACAGGTGTCCCAGAGAAGGGGGAAGACTACAGAGAGAAGACAGTTCATCAGTGTATCCCCACAAACTGTTCGTACATTCCTTGGCATAATCTTCAGTTCCTCCATGGACTTAATCATAAATCATGAATTATAAATTATACTTAAAGAACTGAATGTGATATACTATGGCTCAGTTCCCAAATTTTTCACTTGGTAGCATCTTTAGGGCAGATCAAAATAAAATAAGGCTTTCACAATGAAACTGATATTGAAGCCACAATCCACAAAGTCCTGGTTGGAACTTGACCAGCTTAAACTCAACTCAAGTAAATGCTAACACACAAACCAGATTTAAATAAAATCTGAAATTTCATAATATTAAAAATGTGTAGGAACAATTTGAAATTATTGAGCATACAAACAAAGAAATGTTTGTATAGAAAAAAGAAAATCAACAGAAGTCAATTCTAATATGGCAAAAATATTAGAATTATTTTATGAATGCTTTAAAGTGGCTCTTACAAAAATTTCACCAAAGAAGGACAAACACCCTTGAAGTAAACAGAAAGATGGGAATTTTCAGGGAAGAAATAAAAGGCATAACAATGAACCAATTGGAAATTTTAGAAGTGAAAAATATAATAACTGAAATAAAAAGTTTACTAATAGGCTCAAAGACAGAATGGAGATAACAAAAGAACGAGCAAGTGCAAAGAAATCATAAACAGTATGCACTCTGAAAAAAAAAAACAGAGAGAAAAATAGATTGAAAACAACAGACCCTCAGAGGCTGTAAGACCATACCAAAATCTCTAATATTAATGCTACCGGGGCTGCATAAGGATTAAAATGTTTCAAATTTGGTGAAAGATATAAACCTGCAACTCCAAACAGGCTAAGTTAAAGAAACTCATACCAGACATATTATAATCAAATTATCGAAAACTGAAGACAAATAAAAAAGCAAATTTGAACATAGTCAGAGATAAACAATGCACTATTTGTACTGAAACAATTTTTGAGTGACTGCACATTTCTCATCAAGAACAATGGAGGCCAAAAGACAGTGGAACACTCTGAAAATGCTAAAATAATTGTCAACTTGAAATTCTATGTCTTGTGAAAATAACATTGAGGAACTAAAATAAAATACTTTTCAGAGTAAGTAAAGGTAAGATAATTACCCGAAAAAGACTTGCTCTAAAAGAACTGCTAAAGGAAAATGTACCAAAGGAAAATTAGAACATTAGAAATAAAGAGCCACAAAAATGATAACTATCTGAGGAAATAAAATGTGCTGTTCTCTCTTTTTCTTTGAAATATGTCTGACAATTGAAATAAAAACCACAATAATTCTGATATTTGTCAATTTGTATAATTATAAAATGAGGTAAATATGAGATATAATACAAAGTGGGAAAGTAAAGGATTTAGAAGAAAGGCAGACTAGACTCCTGTACGCCACATAAACAGACTATAAAATTAAGCATAAGTTTTATAACCCTTAGGACAACAACTACTGAAACTATACATAGATATATAGTCATAAAAAATCTCTGGGTGATTCTGATAATGCTCAAATTTTAGTCAATGGACTAAGGAATTCAGAATCTTAACTCTAACTACAATCTGGTTTTGTATTCACAAATACACCTAAATGCAAGTTTTAATACATACGACAGATAACTTTGACCTAAAAGGGCCCCAAAGTGGTCATGACAAGGATCAGGGGACACTAGGGCCCAACAAGGGGCAGGCAAGTAGAGCTGCTCCGCACCTCACGCCTCTTTCATTCCTCCTTCCATTCACTCGGCTGGTAAGGAAGTCCACAGATCGGGCATTTGTACCTCTGGGTTTCTCAGGAATTTTTAGTGGTCTGAGGACCGCTAGAAAAAAACAAGTTCAGTGTCTGTATCTGAGCATCTGTCATGGTGGATGGATTCACTTGGTATTTCTGTCTTTGTTTCGCCCACCTTTTAAGCTTCATCATTCTAGTTGGTCAGAATGAAGATGAAAGTAGTAATTTTGAAGATGACAGATGGTTAACAGAAACTTAAATAATACGAAAATTACCATTTTTATGGATACCATGTCTTTTCAAAGATATCAAAAAAAAATTATAGCAATAACAGATAATTCCTTCAATTTCCTTGGAGAGAAATAATTTCCCATATTAATAATTTTTGCCAGTTTAATCTCAAAGAAATTAAATGTCTTGCCTAAAGCCCCAGTTGGCTAGGATCCAGATTCACAGAGAAGAAATAGAAAAGATAAGAATTTTTGAATTAAAAATAATTCAAATACAAACCACTGAAGAGAAATTCTGATTTGAGGTAAGCATGGTTTAGCGCTCGGAAGGAAACGTGCACTAGAAATATAAATGTGGGGTATTTCTTAATATAAAAAGGACAACAGAGGTACTGAACATTAGAATCGCCTTGAGAATGACTGCAAAAATAGGAAATAAGAGAGCTTGAGAATAAGCTTTGCAGAAGATCCGCATTTAGAAGTCAGAGCAAAGGGACTCAAGAAAGCAGACTTGAAGGATTCAGCCTAAGAACAGAAGGAAAATTAAGAAAAGACGGCATCAACGAGGGCACAAGAAATGGTCGATGTGCTGAATGATGCTGGAAACTTTCAGAGACTGAGACTAAAAGTTTCTGTGTTGTTTAGCATCTACCAGAGGATATTAGCCATCTGAACAGGAGCATCTGGGGCAGAATGGAGGGAAGCTGGAAGAGGCTGAGTGAGAGGTAAAGTCTGTGAGATCTGAATATAAAATACAGTCAGTAACATAATATTACCATATTGGCACAAGGGTAGTCAAACAGACCAATGGAATGGAGTCCAAAAGCAGACCCTGCATAAGCAGACACCTGATTTATGCTATAGGACAGCAGAGCACTGGGGGAGAACGATCCTTTCAATAAGTGGTGTTGGGTCAGCTAAATATCCAAGCAGGAAAAAAATTAACATTGATTCACATCTCTGCCACAGTAGATGAAAAAAGGTCAATTTTATGTGGATTGTAGATCTACATGTAAGAGGTTAGCCAACAAAGATTCCAGAAACTAACAATAAAGAATCCATCTGCAACCCAGATAGGGGATGATTTCATAAGCAGTGCACACAAACCACTAATCATAAAGAAAAAGATCAATAATTAGGACTACAGTGAAATTAAGAACCTCTGTCCATCCAAAGACACAAAAAGTTCAAAGGAAAACCACACACTGGAAAGAGCATACCTGCAAAGCATATTCACCAGGAGACTTGAGTCACAAACATAGGAAGAACTTCAGATCAATAAGGAAAAGCCAGACAGACCAGGTTTTAAAATAGTCAAAGGACTCAAAAAGGTACTTCACAAATGAGGAATCCAAATGGTAGAAAACATATAAACTGAGTTTTCACATCTCTGGTCCTCAGAGACACCACTACACGTGGGTCAGAATGGCTAAGATTAGAATAAATGACGACATTAAGTGTTGGTGGGAGGTGGGAAACTGCAACTCTCGTACGGTACTTGTGGGGAGCGTGAATTGGAAGAAACACGTTGGAAACTGTTGAATAGCGTGTCTCGAAGCAGAACCAATAAGCTGTATGACGAGAAATCCACTCCTATGTGGAACGTTTGAAACTACATTCACCCAAAGACGCAGAAGAGTAGCCTTAGCAGCACTATTCATGACAGCCTAACAGGGGAAGAACTAATGACCACAGGCAGTAAAATGAGGTGATTCATGCAAAACACCTTATGACAATGAATAAACCACTACTGCATCCAACAGTCTAGATGAGTCTCCCTTCATATTGAGCACACAAAGCCAAACAAAACACATATTGTATATGCAAAGCTCACAAACAAGCAAAACCAGTGCTGGGAGCAGGAGAGCCCTGCTTGATATTATGCCTGGAAAGAGGCCCCTGCAGAACTCCTATGAGGCCCCGAAGACTCTCCTCACCTGGGTGGCAGTGAACTCACATGCATTTACTTCTCCACTGTTCACCAAGTTGCGTACTTACAACTCGTGACCCTTGCTGATATACATCTGATTTCAACAAAGAGTTTGGTTTGTGTGTTTGTTTGAAGCCAAATCTAGCTATGAAAGAGAGGAGAGTGAGCAGGACACAGCCGGGGGAGGAAAGGGCTGGGAGAAGGGCTTCTAAAGACAAGCCGAGCACTTTAAACCAAGCTGCAGCCCAAGAAAGAGAGGCCTCGCTGTCCTCCCAGGCTGGAACTGTGCAATCTGACCAGCATGGTGTCCACGCATGGTCGGCCCTTAGCAAATTCATCCACCGAATGACCACCTCTGGATGCTGTATCCCACTTAGTGGGCTGGCAAATCGCTCCGCAGCAGTCATCTCTGGAGGACTAGAGACCTCCTTAAAAATTCCAGCAACCCAAAGCCACTCTGCATGGCTTGCATACTCAGAGAAGACATCAAGCAAAGAGGGGCACTTGGTGGTGAAGCTCTTGCCTCCCTCACACATACGTCAGCTGGCTCCTCGAAGACCGTGGGTCTGAGGCCTTCAGCCAGGTAAGTCCACAGCACTGGGTGATACAAGGCAGCCCCGGCTGCGGAACGTGCACAGCTCTAAACTGGAGCCCCAGCCAAAATTCCCAAATCCTGAGTTCTATAAAGTGGAAATCGCCATTGAACAGTAATTGCTACTTTCCAAAATTTTGTCAAGAAAACTTAAGTCTGGCAAGTACTCAGGTGACCAACAAACGTTCATTCTCTTTTTCCTCCACTTCCCTGGGGACAGAAGTGGAAGGTTCTCAGAAGCCAGAAACAGCTCTATTTTTGCAAGAGAGGAACACAGAGGTCCTTCAGATTCTAAACAGTGTGGAAGCCACGCCATCTCCTGGCATGGGCTCTGCCAGTTTGCAGGACAGCTCACCCCTCCTGCTCTGTATGGCAGGGGCTCAGTCATTCACATGGCGCACGGGCTCTGCGGGGCTCTAGGGCCAAGTGCACACTCTTCCCCACTCAGGGAGGGGGACGGGCAGGGGCTGAGAAAGCAGCACCAGTGCGTGTATCTGTGTTTCGGGCTGCAGCTGTTTATTTCCCCAGATGAATTTTAAAATCACTGCAAATTAATCAGCATCTTCCAAGGAGCCCTCCTAAGGAGCACAGGGTTCAGTCCCAAGACTCTGTGGTGGGCAGGAAGGAGGAGAGCTGGGAGGGGCACGGGGTGGGTGATTTCAGCTTCTAAGCCAGGTCTCCCCGCCACCCCAGTTCTGATGTCTCGGGAGCAGCATGAAACTGTCCCCCGTCATGGCCCTGGGTCTCAGTGTGAGCCCGGTCAACAAGAACACGAGGGCTGGAGCAGAGCCACGGCACAAAGCCCAGGTCTCAGGGCTGAGCCGATAACTCCTCCCTCAAAGGCAAGATGGTCTGGATCAGACTTCCTCGTCACTGGTACCCCCATTTTCTGTGCTAACACTTAGCACCCAGCCAGAGGGCAGGGATAACGTAAGATGCCTTCAGGAACATGAGCAAGTTCTCGAGCTCCAGCAGACTTCCGTCTATGGAGTCACATGGTTTAGAGACACTCAAAGGTCCCTTCCAACGCTGACTTTCTGGGTCATCAAAGACTTAAAGTAAAAACTAAACTAAATTTCCCTCTTAAAGAAAACCAGGGAGGTCTATGCCACGCCTCCACATTGGATGGGTGGCTCCTGCCATCCTGGCGCAGGACTGAACAGCCCCCTCCCCGGCGACGCAGCCTGCATAGGAAGCGGCCAAGCACAGCGCAGCCCCCACCCCCTCATCTGGAGCTCGGTCACTTCATCTGCTGAGTATTTCATTAGAACTGGTGATGGCTGCTTGGAAGGCGCCCAGGCCAAGAGGGCAGGAAGGCGTCTCCTTGTTCCCGGCTCAGAGAGCCGGCGGAAGCCAAGCAGCTGGGACAGGTCTCTGTCTAGGTCATTCCGCTGCTGGAAGTGCTTTGATGGCTCTGTGTGCTCCTCAGTCGGAGGTGCTCGCAGGGACTTCGTGAGGGGTGGGACTCAGCGGGGTCACAGGCTCCCCCTTCCTCCCCAGCGTGGCTCACTCCCTACAGGCTGGAAATCTGCATTTCCACACCAAGCAAGACTGCACCCGTGGCTGCAGGAAGGACTTAGAGATGTCAGAAACGCAGGCAGGAAGTAACAATGAGCAGATTCAACCTGGAAAAATGTGGCCACTGCATCTGGGGATAAATAAGCAGAAACACAAATACTCAGGTGGGAGGGAGACGCCTGGAACAGGAAGCAGCCAGACAGCATTTGGACAGGAGCTTGCAACGTGATCTGGTGACAAAGAAATTGCTGGGGATTCACGAGCTGGATGCTGGGAGGTGATACCCAGTGAGACAGAGGAGGAACAGGGCGGGCCAGGCAGCTGTTCTGGGCCTCCCTGCAGACCAGAGCTGTGTGGACCAGGCAACCGAGATGGCAGCGCCACTGGCTCTGGTCAAACCCCAGAAGGCGCAAGAGACAGGATCTGAGGTGACAAAGAAGACATGTCAGGACTGGCACCCTGACACCCTGTTTCAGAGGTGAGGCACCAACAGGATGACCTCAGGCGTCACACACTGTCCAAGCCCTGCAGCTGATCTGCTTATAGAAGCTGGAGGAGACCAGACACGGGGGGGCCCAGACCAGCAGAAAACACAGAAGTGGAAGATGCGGAGAAAGCTGATGACTTGTCCTGACCCACAGACGAAGCTGGGAAAAGAGCTCCAATCCACAGACAGCCAGACTCCCCTCCTCTGGCCCCCAAGGAGCATATTTTCCAGGCATCCCATTGCTCCACAGCCTAGCGCATAGGCACGTCAAAATGAAGCTCGGGAAACAAGTCCCCAGGTCCCCTGGACCCAGCGGGGCCAATCAAATGCACAGCATGCTGCTGCTCTGGAGGGAGCTGGGTTAGACCTCCAGGAGAACTTCCCTCCTGCACCCTAAAATGCTGTACGAGGAAGCAGTTTATTCCCTCCCTGGACGAGCCACACAGTCCAGACTGAGCTTAGAGCGTACAAAGGGCAGGCGTCACGGGTACAGGGCAGCCTGCTTCCAACAGATCTGCAATTGAGAGTCCAGAGTGAAAAGGCAGATAAATTAGGGACACTCTTCACTGAAAAAGGTCCCACTGTAACAAATTATATTAATACGCTTACATTTGAGTGTAAACTTTAAAACAGGTATTCAGTGTAGCAAGCTAGACCTCTAGCTCACCCCAGGGGACAAAGATGGATAGGGACGGTTTATTCATGGCCCAGGGAGGCAAAGCTCTTTGTGACTTCAGGGGAAACTTCCTGGGAACCATCCCAACTCTGGGAGCCTACAGGGGTCTGGCCTGGGGTCAGAGTCTTGGGAGAGCTCTGCAGAGACTCTAGAAAGCATAAAGGGAAAAGTGGGTGTCTTGCTAAAGGGGGCTCTGCCACACAACACCCCAATGCTCAGGCAGGCCAGCGAGGAATGAGAAGAGTTAGAAGGGAGGCCACCAGTGACTCAGGCTGGTCCTCGCTGAGGACGGAAACACATAAGCATTGGAAGGGTCTTTCTGCATCTAGTTGAGGAGCCAGAAGAACAACTAACACCAGATTTCTGACCACTGTTGGGCACCTGGACACACTTTCCCACGTCACTGATTTCCTCGGAGACACAAGGTGCCAGTTCTTCCAAAGAACTCATAAGAGTCATGCGACCCCCTGGGACTCCTCCTGGGGTGCACCTCACCCTGGCTGAGCCAGGGATTCAGATTCAAGCTGGGCTCTGAATGAGGCTTTCTGCCAGAGCTTTCTCCCCCACAAGTGCCCGCCCACTACCCTTGGCCCCATTACAGCGAGATGGTGAGGATGTGTACGGACCTAACTCTCTAGAGACAGACAATGCGGGGCACGCACACAAGTCAGAATTACCCACCCTGCTCAAGGTGGCAGAACGGACGCAGCCTGCAGAGAATCGCTGTCAGCGTGTGGGAGAGGGAGACGCATATCTGTGTAATTCCACTTGGCTTAGGCTCAGATTAATGACTGAATTAGCTTCCATTCCTGAGCATCCCGACAGCAGGAGGGAGTGACCCAGAATGCACCGGCGTGCACGGAGTGAGCGCTCCCCCTCGGTAATTAGCCCCAAGTGGCACGCACACCGTTGTGTGCTTGCCTGGGTCATCCTGCATGACCTTGGGTGCCATTCTGCCTTCTGCTGCCCTCACTAAACAGTAGTCTCCCCAGATGTGCCTGGCACGGGATCGTACTTCCTTTGGGGCCAGGGGTGGCCTCTGCACGTAGGAGGTGCTCTGTCCCAAATGCTGCCCGGCTGAGACAGCACTAGGCTCCAGTATAAGCAGCTTATGAAAGTTAGCAGAAGGGGGGCTCAGGGCTAGGACCAAGGACTTGGAAAAGGAAAGAGCCAGTGTGGCACGGCCCAGACGCTGCTCCACGGCAGCTCCTGACGCACCCACTCTGCCCAGTGCCGATCCCTCTGAGGATCGCGGCAGGGCCTGCCAGGAGCAGGCGAGCCTCGAGGAGGAAAGCATGCACGCTCTGGGCACGAAGCTCCCTTCCGAGGCCCAAGGACCCTCCCAGCCCCATTCCTCAGAGGGGCTGACACTCCACTCCGGCTCCTCTGTCCCCTCGTTGAGCCCCAAGGAGCTCCAGGCACTGCAGAGCCCGGCGTCCCTCACACCCAGGGCTCTGCGACTCTTGTCCCAGCCTCGCACTGCCTCTCGGCCCTCCCAGTTGACTCCAGATCCACCAGCCACCCCACACATTGTCCTGTGCAGACCAAATCGCCCCACAAGCCCAGCCCCTGGGGAGCCAGGAGGCATCTGCCCGCCCACAGCTCTCGACCCCACGAGGCTTCCCCAGAGCACAGTGGACCCGGAACAAAGCAACAGCACCAAACACTCCCAAGTCTGGAGGCTCTGTGTGCCTCCCTAGGGCTTTCTTGAGCATCTGAGCATCCCTGTGCTGGAAGCCAGGGCCACCTTCACACCCCAGCTAGATGCAAAAGTGCCTCCCTGGACACGCAGTGGCTGACAGCTCCGGCTGGCATCCTCAGCCACCTCCTTGCCCTAGTGGCTTGATCTTGACCAAGTTATATATCTGCGGGTTTCTTATCTGTAATAGGGACAGCAGTGGTAAATCCTGTAGGAGGCTGTTCCAAGGATTAAATGAGTTCCTCACCATGCCTCGCACAGGAGAGGTCCTTGTTATCACTACTAATAACTTCCAGAGCAGCAGTAGTGAGCAAGGAGGGCAGAATCCAAACTCCTGAGCCCCGGGGCAGGCGTCCCCAGCAACAGGGAAAGGGCATGTGGAGAGTAGATGAAGTCGCATCCCACTGCCACGGAGGCCTCGGGGTCACAGTGACCCACAGTGACCCAAGTCCGTGGCAGGGAGCGTCTGTGCTTTGGCTGAAGCGATTTATCATTTGATTGTGAAGAACGGGCAGGAACGCAGACATGATCTCGGCCGTGACACAGGCACCATCGGCCACGGGATCTGCCCAGCAGGACAGACCCGCAGGGGAGGGAGGAGAAGGAAGAGGGAAGAGAGGGGGGAAAAAAAGAGTAAAAGGAGGAACTGCTGACAGCCCCTAGGGCTCAACTCCCGACCCAGCAGGTCACCAGAGCCCTGCAGCACCAGACCACAGGGCAGCCTGCTCAGGGCTCAGTTTACCCCAGGGAGCCTAGAGAGGATACGGAGCGCTGCATATTTTCTCCTGTTTGGGGAAGGAGAAGTCAAGGACCAGTGCTCACATTCCGTGAGCCGTCAGGCCCTCAACCCTGAAGAGCCATCAGTCCATGGGTGACGAGTTTCAGGAACCTCGCCGGGGACAGCCTCGTGTGCTCATGTCAGGCCGAGCTCCCCTGCAAGTCAAGACAGAGGAGGGCGGCGGGACCTCCGAAGGGCACCTGTCCCGCTCGCAGACAGCCACGTGGCTGATGGCCCTGTGGTGGTTCTTCCTCTTAATCTCACTGAAACTGCCTGTTTGTCCTCCCTTGTGGTCACGGCGCTCAGACCAGGAAGCCTGGGAACACGCTGGCTGAGCTGCTGGGCTTTGATTGGTGGCCTGAGTGTCGCAGGAGTGTTGTCTCCTCTGGTGAAAGACCATCGCGCCACACAGACCATGATATTAAATGTCTATCACTAGGATGAGAGACCCACCCACAACCTAGGGAGGGGGGGTTATTTTAGCTCAGTCTGTTGATTCAGTCTACAGTTGGCTCCGAAGCAGAAATGGCACAGTGGGAGGGTCGGGCAGAGAAGAGCTGGTCACCCCACAGCAGGGCGGGGCGTGCAGGAGTGTGTGTGTGTGTGTTT
>PVIR01040817.1:0-13109 GCA_004026965.1 Petromus typicus
GAAGCATATCTCTGAGAAGAACTGCACACAAATTTTCATTGTAATATCCTTCATAATTGCACAAACACAAATATTTGCCAAGTACATAGTGCATCATAAAGCATGTGCACAAGGTGTGACAGGAAAAACACATGGTGAGTATATCCATAAAATTCACAATGTTCAGTCCAAAAGAGGAATAAGATACATGCCATGACATGTATATAAGTGAACATGATATAAGTGAAAGGAGTATTATCTATTATACGAGTCTATTGATATTATACACCCAGAAACTACAAATGTATAGAGAAAAAGAATAGCTCTTATCCTAAAGACAGAGGGGAGTACATAAACTTGGGACAAACAAGCACCTGGAACAAAACATTCCTAATGTTAGAACTATAATTTGATGATCTTTCCATAATTTTACAAATTTCCTAAATTCATTGAGATATCACCTTACAAAAGGCAAATTGAATGGAACCTGAAATTTCACAAACTGGAGAAAATAATTCAAAATTTAATCTGGAGCCACAAGAGACCTAGCATAGCAAAAGTAATTCTAGACAGCAGGGACATAGCAGAGGTGCCAGAATTCCCAACTTGAAACTATTGTACAAAGCCACTGCAATAAAAATAACCTGGTACTAGCAAAGTAGCAACCCAGAGCATTATTGGAACAGACTAGAAGATGCAGAGACAACTCCAGACATGCTAAGCCATCCATCTTTGATAAAAGAGTCAAACCCTCAAGGGAGGAAAGATAGCCTCTTTAATAAATGGTACTAGAAAGACTGGATTTCAACCTGCCAAAGATTAAAGCTAGACTTAGATCTTTCACCATGCACTAAGCTGAAATTGAAGTGGATTGAAGATCTAAATATTAAAAGAAACACTATCCCTGTTAGAAGATAGAGTGGGTAGAACTCTTAAAGACTTTATGAACAAAATCTCAGCAGCACTGAAACTAGCAGAAGAAATCAACAACTGCTATCTTATCTTATAAAAAGCTTCTGCACAGCAAGAGAAACCACCAACAGAGCAAAAAGACAACCTACAATTTGGGGGAAAAAATTATACCAGCTGTTGTTCAGACAAAGGACTACTATTTAGAGCATACATATAAAGGCCTTTAAAGATCAGACCCCAGCCCTCAAAATTAAAGACCAGTTGAATATTGGGCATCTGAAATGAACAGACACTTTTCAGATGAAGAAGTAAATGTAGCAAAGAAACATATGAAAACATGTTCAATATCTCTGGTCATTTGAGATATGCAGATGAAAACAACACCAAGATTTCATCTCACTCCACAAAGACTGGCTGCTATCATCAAATCAACCAGTAACAAATGCTGGTGAGGCTGTGGGCAAGAGGAGCTCTTCTCCACTGTTTGTGGGAACATAAACCGATGTCACCACTGTTTACATCAGTGTGGAGGTTCCTCAAGAAGCTAGGATTAGAGATCTCATTTGACCCTGCTATTTCCCTGCTAGGTATAGTCACAAAAGAACTAAAAGTACCATACCACAGTGACATATGTCCACTGATGTTTATAGTAGCCCAACTTGTAATAGCTAAATCTTGGAAACAGCCCAAATGCTCATCATCTGGAGATGTGAGATTTTTAAAAAATAAAATGGAGTATTACTCAGCCATAAAAGATGATAAACTTGAATCATGCATACATACATGGTTATACCTTGAGGACATACTCATAAGTGAAATACATAAGACACAAATGGGTAAATACCATATTGTTTCTCTAATATGAGAAACTAAAGGGGTAGATGAGGTCCAGAATGTATGATAGGTATTGAGAAATAGGAAGAAAATGTTCAAAGGAAAAGGGAGCGTAGGAGAAGATAAAAAAGAGAAAGAAAAAACTTGGTTATAAAAGGGAAACAATGCTTATGTACATAGTCGAGTGGGGGGTTATAGGGAGGGGAAAAATGAGAATTAAGATGTGTCATGTACCGGTTCAAATTCTCAGTGTTGAATGTGATCATAATGTATGTATAAAATGCACCAACAAACTCAATTAAAAACAAAATAACAGAAAATTGATTAGATATGTAATCTTTCTTGCAAAAAAATACATCATATATATACATATATATGCAAATATCACTCAAAAGCTGGAATAGCTATATTAATATTTACAAGGTAAACTCTATCAAAGAAATAAAAAGAAGAGCATAATTCAGAACTTGTGCATACCTAGTGACACACTTGAATATACATTAATTTGTCTTAAAATATAAGAAGAATGAAATTCATCATTATAAGACAAACAGATTGCTTAGCCAACCTGATCTAAGATGATCAGTGACAGATAGATGAATGACTGATGGACAATGGAAGAATTAATATTCTGCAAATGAACATGAATTTTTGCCCAATACACCTTACATCTCAACTAGCAAATATCAATTAAGTTCAAAGAACTAAAATCATACCAAAGATGTTCTCTGATCACAGTAAGCTAAAAGTGAATGAAAGTGAAGTAAAAGTATGCAGCACACAACTAAAGCAGTGTCCACAGGAAATTATTTTTATTTTTAAATATATATTTAGACAGAAAAGTATGAGAAATCAGTGATCAAAGTTTTCATGGCAAGAGTGTGGAGGAAGTCAAGGGAAGGAATTCAGAAAACTGAGAGCAAAACTCAGTAAATACAAAAGAGACAACAGAGAAGTCAGCAAGCCAAAAGTTGGTTGTTTTTTTTTTTTTTTTTTTTTAGGTTTTTGGAGACAGGGTCTCGCTTTGTGGTTCAGGCTGGCCCTGAGCTCAGCCTCAAACTCACATCACAGCAATCCTCCTGCCTCTGCCTCCCAAGTGCTGGGATTACAGGCGTGAGCCACCACACCCAGCACTGTGGTATGTGGTACTGGTTGCTGCTGGGTGTGGCACCCAGTATTGTTATGTGGTTACCGGGGAATCAAACCCGGGTCCTTGCGCTTGCGAGACAGGCGCCAGAACCACTGAGCTAACTCCCCGGCCCAAAAGTTGGTTGTTTTAAAAATCAATAAAAGTTATAAATGTTTGGCAAGAGCAATTAAAGAAAACAAATATAAGTTCCCAATATTAGGAATAAAATAGAAGCTTCATTCAAAATCCTATGTACTTGAAGGATAAGGTTTATATATTGTGAAGGGCCTGATATCAATAAATTTGACCTTTCCATCTAAATTTTCAAATTAAATATTTACCACAAAAATATAGGAGAGAGGTCTAGAGGGACTTTAGTGGGGAAGCCTGTGATAACTCCGTGGGCCTTGACGGACCAGTTTGGAGACTTGAAAAGCACAGTATACATTCGTGTGAGAGAGACAGTAACCCATGTCCCACCACCAGCCCCCACAGATAAATCCAGGCCTTATCTATTTTAGGAACACTGAAATAAAACTATTCTATTAAAGTATTTGTTCCTCAGATGAATGAACTTTTTTATGACAGTAAGGTAAAAGTGATGAAAGAAAAAAAGAGTAAATATTTACCAAAACTTACCCAAAGAGAAACCAAAAATGTAATCATTCAGCAGAGTTAGTAAATTTGAGTCAATAATCAAAAGCTTTCCTAGAAAGAACTCTTAAGATACTGATAACTCCACTGATCAACTCTTCTTCCACTCCAAAATTAGGGATATAATTCCCTGTTCATTTTATCAACCAGCAGAAACATGAAGCAAAAAAAAAAAACTTCACCCAGAAGAGATCATTATTTGCTAAGGTCCCTCAAACCCTCTGAAGTCGTTAGCACACTGAATCCACAGTATATGTGAAAACAGCCCTCTCTGCTGTTCTAGACTACAGCTACTTTGCTCTTTCATACCAACCTTCGAGGTCCCAGTTGCTAATTCCAGCCTATGTCCCGGTCTCCTCTCTGTTCTGTTGGCTCTCTAACACTGATAAAATCAGTTCTTTGTGTTGTGTATCCTCTGCTTAATTCTTACTGTGAGCCTGTTTCCTGATCAACTTTACATCCTGCCAACAGTTAAAGGATGCTTCTTTTTCTCTGCCATTTTGCATAGGATTCTCCCTCTGCTCAAAATGCTCCCTGCTCCTTTGTTTCTCCAACCTCCCCAGACAAGTTCACTCCTGTCTTAGTCTGGTAGAGCTGTCTTAATAAAACACCTGAAACTAGTGACTTAAACAACATTTGCTTTTCCTAGTTTTGGAAGCTCGAAGTCCAAACTCAGTGTAGTGGCAAAAGTGGTTTCTGGTGTGGGGACTCTTCCCGACTTGCAGGCAACCACATCCTCGCTGCACTGCCGTGTGAGCCCTTCTGTGGGTGCACACACACAGGACATGACTGGCTCTCTGATGTCCATTCTTAGCAGGACACGAATCCTGTTGGAGCAGCTCCTGACCCTCGGACATCACTTAATCTTGTAAATTGAATCTTGCTCCCATAGAAGTTCTCCCTCCACATCCAGCCACACCGAGGGATTAGAGCTTCAACATCTGAATTTGGAGAGAGGGCATGCAAACATTTGGAACAAAACAACCAGCCAATGCCTCCCTCTAAGGTAGCCTTTCCTTCCTTTGGTCCATACACCTTTGAATGTGCACTATCCTAACACTACATTGAATTGCTAGTTCCTGTTATCTTGTGAGCAGTGATGATAATAGGTATATTATACTATAGCTCAATGTGTTGTTATATAACATAGTAGTCTTGACCCCTGGGGATGGACTGTTATCAATGTGTAGCCCCAGAAGAACTGGGCTGTAGAGGCCACGAATGGTGGGCAAGTGAATGAAGTTTCATCTGCATTTACAGCTTCTCTCATCGCTCGTGTGGCTGCCTGAACTCCACCTATTATCAGGTTGGCAATGGCATTAGATTCTCATAAGAACATGAATCCTGCTGGGAAATGTTCATGCAAGGATCCAGGTTGTGTGCCTCTATGAGACAAACCCAGAATCCATCCATCTTCACCCGCTCAGCACAAAAATTGTCTTCCATGAAAACATTTCCTAGAGCAAAAAATGTTGGGACTTCTACTATATTATCAATATTATACTGGATATAGTACACTATACATGCTGTGCTATGCTATATATAGCATATTATATATTCATATACAATATTTCTTGGTATATAGATAGCTGAATAAGTGCATGCGTAGAAAGAGGAAGAAGAGAAGATATAGTTCCAGATCTAATCCTCATCCCAGAGAAAATGATTCTGCATTGTAGAATATCTGAATTTATTCATCATGTGCCTTATAGAGCTAATTATAACAGAAATGTTATGATTTTTTAGGAACACAATTATTCATTCATTAACTCTATGCTAATATTTGAACTTTATATGTTCATTTAATACAGCCTTGTGAAAACATAAAAAATATCTACCAATAAATGTTTCAACAAAGTATCTACCTGTCACTTCCGTGATTCACAAGCAATAAAGCGGATAAGGTCAAAATTATTTTCTGCTTACAAACATAAATTATTCATCAGTTCAGACAAGTGAAAATGTGCTAGCTATTTCCCTGGGATGAGATAACCCATTGCTATCGCACATGCCCCAACTTGCCACTGCGAGGTGTGTATGGCAGTGTCAGGCACCCGCTAAGAACCATCAGGTGAGTTCTTGGTGGGTGACCTGGAGCCAGGCCTCCCTGGATACCATGTTTGCCCCGCCGCAGGGGAGGGAACAGGATAGACAGAAGCCTCTGGATTTAACAGCTGCTGACTCAGCACCATCGTAGGCGGCAGAAGATATTTCCTAGCACAGCCACGTTCTTTCATCTCCAGGAAGCTATCCGGAGACACACCGACCCTTGGCTTCATGTTCCTTGAGGTATGCAGGTCTCCTCTGACGTGTACACTCTCGAGGTGTTGTTTTGTGTTGAGTGCTTAGACTGTCACTTTCCTGTTCACTTCAGCCTGCTCCAAGAGCAATCTAGGAAGCAGTGAAAGACAGGGCCTGATGTACTCGCACCAAGAGATGACTGCGTAGATGCTCCGTAGTCCTGACCGCTGGGGCAGAAAGAGAGGAGAGAAGCTGGGAAAGGCTCCTACCCCAGAAATGGTCTTTGCCTTCCCTATCTCCCTCCAGACTCAGCCTTCCAACCTGCAGAGCACTATGAATTCAACCCCAGTATAAAGTAGGTCTCACCCTTTAGTCCTGTTCTCTGAAACTGCACAATACTCACTGAAGCTTGTTGTAGTATGGGTTGTTGTTACGGCTCATGTGCAGATGTCCCCCAAAAGCCTCCTGCAGGCTTTCTCTGAAGTGTGTGAATCCAGACCACGTGATGCTAGGATTAGGAGTGTGTGACGACCAAACACTTCACGTGATCCACCCTATTCCAGGTGAATAAGATCAAAGACTCAGAAAGTCACTATTAAACTCTTGCGTTGTGGTCTTCTGCCACCATAAACTGCTACCCCCTCTTATTACCTTTGCAGCTGTGTATGCTCCATGCTGTTTCCCCTTTGGATGCCTGTTTGCCACCCCTACCTTGGAGCCAGCTGATTACGGACTGAAACTCTATAAACTCTAAGCCAAATAAACCAATTCCCCTCCAACTTTGGATTTGGGATATATTGTCTTAGCAGTTGAAAAAAAAAGTAACTAATACAGTTGCACACTTACTGCTGTACTCCCCGCCAAACCCTACGATTCCCGAATGCACATTTAGACAGCACCAACTCGTTACCACAGCCTTGCACACAGAAGCCCTTCAGGAAGTGTGGAATGAGTGAAAGAACAAATGTGTTAAAGGGGTTTCCAGGGAAAGGACTGTGACGGCTGAGTGTTGAGTGCAGCAAAATGTTTTAGCAGGACTTTTATTGACGTTGTAAGAAGACTATTAGGAGGGTTTGAGGATTCATTTCTGGAGGCATCATTCCTTCCAATGGAGAGAAGTAGGCAGGGTAAGCAGCAGAAGGGATAAACCAAAGGTCTCATTCCTAGAGCCAGAAAGAATTAAGAGCAGGAATGTTTGCATGATTTTGAGCTTATACATCTCAGTTCGTGTCATAGGAAGAGAGCAAGGACTCAGGACAGAAAGACAGATCAGAAACGAAGAGCATGTCTGGGTGAATCATTCTCTGGATAAATACAGGTCCTGTCTCTGGCTGTTCAGTATGAGACTTCATACCAAATGAATTTCAAGTTTCTTGATGACAACAACTTTACTTACACTCTGAGGGCTGCTTTACTTTTTTTCTTTTCAAATAACATCTCAGGGTTAACGCACTAAATAAACACAATTATATAAAATATACATACATATATATATAGAAATATATAAATATATCTTACTATATCCAGTAAAATTACACACATACGTAAAACTTTCAGACAACTTAAGCATCTCAACAACCTGTCTCCGCAGGTGTTTCTGGAGTACACAGAGGTGCCGAGCTACTCGCAACGGGACAATTTCAGATGCTGCAGGAATTTGTGCGCATTCATACAGGAGCTTCTAGGATTATTCGATGTGTCTGATATTTCAGAAGCTGCCTGCCTCTGCTGTTGCCATGGAAACAGACACCGGACCTCCAAAACCCAGAGTGTAAGAACTTAAACTAATCACTGTGACAAAAAAAAAAAATCTTTAAAAAATAACAACCTCTTTTCTTCTCACAGTAGAGAAACTATGATCAGGTTAGCAAATGCTGGTCTGTTTTCCTTTGGGTTAGGTTTTTACAGAAGTAGGAATAATATATCCTATTAAAAACTTTTACTGCTTCAGTTCCTTTCAAGTTGTGTCCATGTCATTCCCCCTAATACTTCAAAATACAGTAAAACACGATCCCAAGAGTGAAGGAGAAGTCAGCACATGACTAAACAGCATGGATGTATGTCCACTTCCTTTGTATCCCTGTACCTGACATAGTGTCCAGCCAAGGCGCCATGTCTTTATATTGGATGTTAGATGGGTCGTACTCAGCAAACTAAAAATCTCTGAAAGCCCATTTTTATAAAAACATGTATCTCCCAATATTTTTATGTAATTCAACTAAGCCATGAAGACACAGATAAAACTTAGATCAAGCTAAAATTGAGACTTCCCTGGATATAACATAAATAAAAATTTTAACTTTACTATTTACTAGTGTATTTACTCTGTGTTTCTAAATTCAATATGCTGGAGTGTATGGATAATCTACGACTTGCAGGCAAGCTCAACTAGCCGACAGCTACACCATAGGAAATGAAAACCCAGACATTCATTTTCAGGAGTGCTACTTATTTAGGGGGAAATAAGTCATGCTGACCCCTTGGCTGCACCTCATTCCTTGGACTGAACAAAGGCGAAATTGTTAGGTGTGTCTCAAGAAAGGGAAGAAAATATCCTAGGGCAAAAAACACTGCAAATGTAAAAGTGGGGTTGCTGCACTCTTCTTCAGTGAACTGTGGAAAATAGACAACTTCTGGTGTCTAGAGAGCAAGAAGAAAAGAATAAACAAAAAGCTGGCTGAATGTGACTAAGATCCAACGCTCTAGATTTACTATTCCCCCCACTCATCTCCATTTCTCTCACATGTCCCTTGGCACGGCCGCACCCCACCCTTCAACCCACAACAGTGTCAGCGACTGAGGTCTTCTTTCCCTTCACCATCAGTCAGTAGAGGGTGTCATTTAATTGATAAATGGGCACATTATTATTTTCCCTTGCAAAATTTGGGTTATGGGCTCCTCACATTCAAAAGTTTATTTTCAGGCTAGGATGCAGCTCAGTAGCACCATGCCTGCATAACAAGCACAAAGTCCCGAGCTTGACCCCCAATACTACCAAAAAAAAAATTTACTGTCTACATAATTTTCAAGAATGACAAGAGTTCTAAAATGTTCACACTGATAATATATGGATTGTTGAGCAATAAATAATTTTGATCTTATAATTTTCTGCTTTCCAACTCTTTAATATTAAATATTTTTATTATAGAAATAGAAAGATAATATTTTAAATATATGAGGCAAAAGATTTTAAGTAAATTTAACATATCCTTGTGGAACATATGATATTATCGTGGAACTATTGTGCATATGAGCAAAAGGAATGGGAGATATAAATATGATACATTTATGTGAAAACTCCAGCCCTGAATTTAAGTTTTAGTATCTGTGCAACTCGAGTTCACACCAAAGTCTAGAAGCAAAGATGAGAGGGAGCTCTGAATACTCATAGTGCCCAAACTGGGGTCTCCAAATACTACCCCAAAACATTTAGTAAAAGAAAATTCACAGAAAGAATTAATTAAAATACCTTCACATGAAATTTAGAAAAGAGAAAAACCCATAGAGTTACAAATATGAAAGACACTCAGTCTCATTAATCAAGGAGGTACAAAAGAGAAAAACTTCTACACCCATGCGAGGGGCAAAACTTGAAGTTTCTAGGAATGATATAGCATTAAGGGTGTACAGCAAGAGTCACACAGTGCTAGTTGGAATCAAAGTTGATTTAATCACTTTATAATTGTTTGTAGCACCAGGAATTGGGCTCAGAGCCTTGGCACTCGCTATATCCCAAACCCTTTTTTACTTTTTATTTTGAGACAAGGTTTCACAAAGTTGCTAATTTGCCCAGACTAGCTTGAATATATGATCCTCCTCCCTCAGCCTCACATGACGCTGGGATTGTAGGTAGACAGCATCACATTCGGCTGATTTAACTACTTTTAAGAACAGCTTTATTAAAATATAATTCACATAAATCATGCAATGCAACCATTTATTATGAAACTGAATGATTTTAGTTATTCACAGGTATATGTGTCTGTCACCAATAGCCAATTTTAAAATACTTTGATTGCCTCAAAAAGAAACTTGATCTGTTTGCTGTCTCTGTACATTTTCTGAACATTTCATATTACTGGAATCATGTAATATATTGCTGCATCCTTTGAAGGAGAGCTGAGTCCTTACAGTTTAATCTCAGAGCCAAAATGAACCTCTCATCTTTTAATTTGTCGGTGCCAGGTACTGGGTCCTCAGAATGAGAAAGTGACTAAGACGGTGAGTCCTCTGACTTCATTCTGTTTCAGAATTGTCAGTGTTCTGACTGTCTTACAATTCCATATAAATTTGACAATCGGCTTCTAGATTTCTTCAGCTGTATTATGACAGGGATTGTATTGAATCCATACATGTTTGTTATCTTCATCTTAGCAATGTTAAGTCCTCCAATTCATACACATGGAATGTTTTTCCATTTCTTTAGACCCATTTAGTTTCTTTTAACAATGTCATAATTTTCAAAGGGTAAATTTTTCATTTTTGGATAAGTTTAGTACATTATTTTGTTAAACGTAACATATGTGTTTTATTATTTTTCTACTATTATAACTGGAATGCCAAAATTTATGGTTTTTTTAATAAGACTTCATTTCTCTCCTGTTGAACTGTTCATAGGTGTAAATCTACATCCTGTCACATAATTCCTTATTCAAAATTGTAGAAACATGGAAGAAACTGTTATTGAATAGAATGAGTTTTATGATTACATAATAAATTACCTTATAAATTAGTGGCCTAGAAAATGACTACATTTAGTTTTCTCATGATCTGAATTTTGGCAGTTTGTTCATAAATTTAGTTCTATTTCACTTTGACTGAAAAAGCTCAAAAGCCAGAACCTGGAATCATTTGAAGTTTAATTTACTTGTATATCTGTAGCTTGATTGTGACTATCAGCTGAGGCCTTATCTGACAGGGTCAGTTGGAAGAACGGTATATGATTTGTTACATAGTCTGGATTTACATGTAGACAGCAACAGTTCTGCTACACTCAAACTACTTGCAATACTTTGCTTTAGACATCAACAGAAAAAAACAATTGACTTTCATTTTTCTCTCTACTCAGCCCCAACTCTCTATGAACCTTTGCGTGGTATTTTTGCACCCTGACTAACTCTTTAACACCTGTCAGGTTTTCTAATGTTCAGCTCAGTTCTGACACTAGCTCAGTTCTGCATTGGAATGTGCTGACATCACACAGGTCAAGCGCTCAGTCTCATAAGACTGTGTCCACTACACACATTACCATAAGCGGAAGATCTACAGGTGACCCACAACTTCTGTCTAACCTGGCTACAAATCACAGCCCCCCACCCCTTACTGAACAACCATGATTTACTAGAGTATTTCATAGCATCCAAGAAAACCATTTCATTACTATCATCAGCTTGTTATAAAGAGAAACATAAAATTTATTTTTAAAGAATACAAATAAACAGCCAGATACAAAGAAATATAAGGAAAGATCTAGAAAAGGCCCCAGTAGCACAGATGCAGTTCCTGCACAGTTTAGATATGTCCCAGCTCCTATTGCTTGAACTCAGAATGTTCCCTAGGGCCATATGTTAAAGGCTTGGTCCCTCACTTGGCACTATGAGGAGGTGATGGAACCTTTAAAAGGAGGGGCCTAATGGAAGGTCTTACCTCACAGGAGGCGTGTCCTCAGAGAGGATAGTGGGAATGTAGTCCCCTTTCCCATCAATCTTTTGCTTCCTGGTCAACATGAACTTCGTTTCACTATGTTCCCACTAACTTGCTACAGGCTCAGTGCAATGGGCCAATTAACCATAGACTAAAACCTCTAAAACTGTGAGCCTAAGTAAATAATTTCACTGGATAAGTAGATTGCCACAGGTATTTTGTTGCACTGATGAAAAACAGACAATAACTCAGAAGCTCTCTAAACCCTTTTAATGATTTGTACGGGAGCTTTATGTTACTCAGGCCTGATACATTATTAGCTCAGTCTATAGCCTTTTTCCTCTCTCTAGAGAACAGGAGTGGGGCTGAAAGTTTTAAGGTCTGATTATGGCATGTCACCCTTGTGACCAGCTCCTATCCAGGATCCCCCCAATGGTTAGCTCATTAGAAAATAAATATCTACACTGCTACTCCCCAGGAAACTCCAGGGGCATCAGAGGAACCTGCCAGGTGCTCCCATCATGGAAAATGACAAAGACCTCAAGAACCTTGCAGAATCCGAGGATAAAAATCAAATCTGACACCAAAAAATTCTCGAACATGCCTGATTAGAAGATTTTTAGGAGATCTATGTCAGGATGGGGCAGCCACACACACACACACACACACACACACACACACACACACACACACTTAATATACTTCTTATTTGTTTCATTTCTTATTGTCTTTTCTGTCTCAGGATTACTCCTCCATACTTTATTCATCAAGGCTATAAGCAAGCCTTGCCCAAACCCACAGTGGGACTGGGAAACGAGTCCACTTTTTGATGAAGAGGGGGAAGACTCTGAAAGACCAGGAGGGAATGGAAATATGACCGTGGCCATGTTTACCATTTACAATTCACCATCATTTCTTATGAAATATTTCATCTTACTTTACATTTATGTTCCTTGTCTTGTTAGCTGTCACTTGTTTTGACCTGACAAACACCTCCCAGCACCTGCAGAGAACCTCCATTCCAGGTTTTTTATTTTCTCGTGAGTTTTAAATGCTAAGCAATAAAGTACGAAGCATTCTCCTGACTACACCCAGCCACACTAGGAAAGCTGTGGGCTTTAGTAAGCTCTACAGCCAAATGAGGCATGGAAAGGACGGCCGCACATTTTCAGAAATGCTCACAAGGGAATGTTCTGTTTGTGGTTGCACTGTGACAAATGAATCCCTTCCTACACTCCACAAGCTCAGACTTAATGGCAGATGGAAAATGGGTAGGGAAAACAATCCTGGGGCTCACCAACCAATACGTTTCTCCCAAACAAGAAGAACAAGCTTTGGAAACTTGCTTCAGTTCCTGAAGGTATTTATTATATATTCAGTTCCTTGGGTCTATTGTGGAATTGTCTTCATCTATGTTACTTAGAGTTGGTAAAAACAACTTTCTCTTTGACCCAACTCAAGTCGGGTTCACTTGGCCGGGCAGGTCTCAGCTTTGGGTTTTGGCGGTATAATAAATGTTTTCCAGAGATTACTTGGTATAATAAATGTTTAATGTTTAATGCTTTCCAGAGATTACTTGGAAAGCTCGACTATAGAGAGATACAATGTGATTTGTCATGCAAAGTATTATTTGGCAAACTTGCTGCTAGGTAACACAACACAGGCAGAAATTATTGAATGAATGGTTGAACAGTCAATGATTCATTCAATAAAAGAT
>PVIR01040818.1:0-13101 GCA_004026965.1 Petromus typicus
CAATACTGGGTGTGGAGACCCACACCCAGCAGCAACCAGTACCACATACCACAGTGCCGGGCGTGGTGGCTCACGCCTGTAATCCCAGCACTCGGGAGGCAGAGGCAGGAGGATTGTGATGTGAGTTTGAGGCTGAGCTCAGGGCCAGCCTGAACCACAAAGCGAGACCCTGTCTCAAAAAACCTAAAAAAAAAAGAAAAACATGAAAATAGTATAAAAATTATAATATAGTTAATTGTAGTACAGCAGTTATAAATGCATATTATATACACCATCCATGGGTTACTTGTATGATTTCTGTGTTAAAATTTTGAATACTGGGGCTGGGGATTTAGCTCAGTGGTTCCAGCATCTGTCTTGCACACAAGGACCTGGGTTCGATCCGGTAACCACATACTATACTGGGTGTGGAGACTCACACCCAGCAGCAACCAGTATCACATACCACAATGCCGGGCGTGGTGGCTCACGTCTATAATCCCAGCACTCGGGAGGCAGAGGCAGGAGGATTGCTGTGATGTGAGTTGGAGGCTGAGCTCAGGGCCAGCCTGAACTACAAAGCGACACCCTGTCTCAAAAAACCTAAAAAAAAATTTTTTTTTCGAGTATTAATTATTGATAAACTATTTATGAATATAAATTCTTTTAATCACATTGTGGTATCTGGTACCGGGGATTGAACTCGGGACTCACACTTGCAAGGCAGGCGCCAGAACCACTGAGCTAAATCTCAGGCCCTAAATGTGTTTCGTGTATACGACATACCATTGGATTTTTTATTAATGTATTCTGCCAGTCTACGTCTTTTGATTGGAGAATTGAGACTATTCACACTGAGAGTTATTACTGACCAGTATGGACTTTTTTCTGTCTTTGCCTTGTTTTCCTGTTGCTGGTCCCTATATTTTTCCCGTTTACTTAATTGTTTATCCCACCTGGTATGCTCATTCTCTTAGGCCTTTTATTATCATTACCTTCTCTAGGTCTTCTAGAATATCTGATAAATTTTTAGAGTGCTAGTTGGTCATCATGAATTTCCTTAGTTACTTTATTAATAAAAATATCTTATTTCCTCCTCAATTTTGAAAGATTATTTTGCAGCATATACAGTGTGGGTTGGAAATTGTTTTCTTTTAGACCTTGAATTACTTCAGTCCAAGCACGCCTGTCCTTCAAGGTTTGTGTTGAGAAGTTTGCTATAATGGGTGTACTTTTGTAGGTGATTTTCTGCTTTTCTCTACATCTTTTTTTTTTTTTTTTTAGGATTTTTGAGACAGGGACTCACTTGGTAGTTCAGGCTGGCCCTGAGCTCAGCCTCCAACTAACATCACAGCAATCCTCCTGCCTCTGCCTCCCGAATGCTGGGATTACAGGCATGATCCACCACACCCGGCACTGTGGTATGTGGTGCTGGTTGCTGCTGGGCATGAGTCTCCATGCCCAGTATGGTATGTGGTTTCCGAGGATCGAACGCGGGTCCTTGCACTTGCAAGACAGGTGCTGGAACCACTGAGCTAAATCCCCGGCCTTCTCTACATCTTTTAAGGCTGTGTTCTTGGGGGCCAGGGGTTTAGCTCACTTGTGCAAGTGAGGTACTGCAAGTGCAAGGTACTGAGTTTGATCCCAGGTACCAAAACAAACAAACAAACAAAAAACCCAACAAACTCAAAAAGATTTTGTTTGTGTGTTAGACTTGCGAGATTCTGACTATGATGGGTTGTGCAGATGTTCTATAATAATCATGGCTATTTGGGGTTCTTATATGCCTGTTGTTTGTATGTCAAATTACTTTCCCTTATTTGGAAAGGTTTCTTCTATTATTTCTGTAAGCAGTCTTTAAAAATGTCATTTTTCCCATCTCCTGATTTTTTGTTAATTCCCATTAATCTTAGTCTTCTTCGTGTCTTGTAGGAACCATTGGATCTGTTTTTCACTTTCTTGAGTTTTTAAGGCATTTCTCATTAATCTGTCTCTTATAACAGTCCTGTTTTCTAATTCTGATACTCTGTCTTCACATTGGTTACTTCTGTTACTCTCAATTTTGATAAAAATTTTAATCTCTTGAATTTCTATTTGAAGCTTTTAAAAACATTTTAAATTATTTTCTATTCTTGTCATTTATGTTTTGCATCATTTTGTATATCTCTGTTAGTGTTTTATTAATGTCTTCTAAAGACTTGCTGATTGTTTTATTTATGCTTATCCCTTCTGTAGGCCCAACACAATGGGTTGTCTCTTCATTCTTTTGCTGTAAAAAAGTAAGATGAGATCCTAATTGTTGATTCTTTGTGTTGATTCTGTGTGATAAGGTTTTTGCTCATAAAGTCTTTGCCTACCCCAATGTCTTCAAGAGTTGTACTTATTCTGTCTTACAGAAGATTTAATGTGTCTGTTTTAATATTTAGATCTTCTATCCATTTTCATCTTAATTTGGTACATGTTGAAAAATATGGGTCTAGTTTTAATCTTTGGCATGTGAGAAGCCAGCATTTCCAGCACTATTTATTAGAGACTGTCTTTCTTCCAGTAAAAGTGCTTGGTACTTTTCTCAAAGATAAGGTAGCTGAATATCTTTGGAGTTGTTTTTATGTCTTCCAACCTGTTTTATTAATCTTTGGGCTTTTTTTTTTTTTTCCAGTACTATGTTGGTTTTATCACAATAGTTTTGTAGTGTAATTTCAAATCAGGGATTATGATGCCCCTTGCCTTGTCTTTGTTGCCAAAATTGCTTTTGTTATTCTAGGTCTCTTTTCATTCTAGATGAATTTTTAAATTGTTTTCTCTAATTCTGTAAGATATGCTATTGGAATTTAATAGATATTTCATTAAATCTGTATCACAGTTGAAAGTATGGCCCAGGCAGCTTTGAAGTCACAGCAGTCCTCCTTCCTCGCCTCCAGAGTGCTGGGATTACAGGTGTAAGCCACCACATCTGACATTATGGTATGTGGTGACCAGAGATTAAACTCAGGACCTTGTGTTTTCCAGGCAGATGCCAGAACCACTGAGCTAAGTCTGCAGTCCTTGCTATTGATTTTTTAGTGTTGACTTCGTATTCAACTATTCCACTGAATTTGGTTATTAAATTTAGAAGTCTTCTGGTGTAGTTTTTGGGGTTTTCTATGTGGAATATCATTCCTTCTGCAAATAATGTTAATTTAACTTCATTTTCTACTCATTTCTTTTGTTTTCTTGTCCAATTAATCTGGCTAATGTTTCTAGAACTATACTTTGAATAAGAATAGTGACAGTGGATGTCCTTGTTTTGTTCCTGATTTTAGAGTAAATCTAAAATCCTTGTTTTGTTCACAGGGGTGTTGGCTGTTGGTTTGTCAGAGATGGCTTTTATCAGAATGTGATAAAAACTATCTATTCTAATTTTCTGTGTGGTTTTTAAAATCATGAGTGCTTGTTGGACTTTGTCAGAGGCTCTTTCTACATTTATTGAGATGATCATATGGTTTTTGTCCTTGGCTTTATTAATATGGTGTTTTACATTTATTGATTTGCATATGTTGAAGCATCCCTGCATCCCTGAGATGAATCCTACTTGGTGACTGTGTATAATTTTCTTGATTTGCTATGTTCTGTTTGTCAGTATCATATTTAGGATTTTTGTGTCTATGTTCATTAGAGAGACTGGCCTATACTCCTTTCTTTGGTTGGATCTTTCCCTGATTTTAGTACCAGAGTAATGCTTGCTTCCAGGAATGAATTTGGGAATATTGCTTCCCTTTTAATTTCATTATAGAATTTGAAAACTGGAGGCATTAGTTGGTCTCTAAATTTCTTGTAGAATTCAGCTGTGAATCTTTCAGGATCTTTGTTGTTAGGTTTTTAGTTATATTTTCAATTCACTGGCTGACATTGATTTATTTAGAATTTTTATACCTTTTTTATTAGGCTTTGATAATTCATATGTATCTAAGAATCTGTGTATTTCTTCTGTGTTTTCCATCTTATTAGAATAGAAGTTCTCCAAGTAGGTATTGATAATCTTGTGAATTTCTGCAGGGTCTGTTGTGATTTCACCTTTTTCATTCCTAATTACATGGATTTCAGTATTTTCTTTATTGATAAGGTTGGCTAAGTGTTTGTTATTTTATTTAATTAAAAAAACCAACTTTTCAATACATTGATTCTTTGTATTTTAAAAGTCTCCATTGGATTAATTTCTGTTCTGATCTTTATATTTCCTCCCTTATATGAGCTTTGGGCTTGACTTGCTTTTCTTTTTCTAGAAGCTTGAGGTTCTGCAGTAGGTTGTTCATTTGAGGTCTCTTTTTTTCTGCTACAAGAATTTCATGCTATAAAATTTCCTCATAGGACTGCTTTCATTCAGTCTCATAAGTTCCAGTATGTTTTAATGGCATTATTATTTAATTATAGAAACTGTCTAATTACTTCTTTAATTTCATTTGTGACCCATTGGTTATTCAGAAGGGTATCATTTAATTTCTCAGTGTTTATTAATTATTTTTTTGAGACAAGGTCTCACTTTATAGTTCAGGCTGGCCCTGAACTCACTATGTAGCCCAGGCCAGCCTCGAACTCACAGCATTTCTCTTGCCTCTGCCTCCCAAATGCTGGGATTACAAGTGGGAGCCACCAGGCCTGGCATTATGGTATCTGGTATCAGGACCTTGTGATTACCAGGCAGACACCAGAATCACTGAGCTAAATGCCAGCCCAGTGTTTATTAATTTTTTAATGGCTTCTTTTGACAGTGATTTCCAATTTCATTGCCCTATGACCTGGTAATATGCATGGGATAATTTAAGTTCCTTTGCATTTATTTAAGTATGTTCTATGAACTAGTAGGTAGTTCTAGTTTGGAAAGCATCTTGTGTGTAGCTGAGAAGAATGTATATTATTTTGTGTGACTACCCTGTTGACATCTACTGTGTTCATTTGTTCAAAAATTTGGTTCAGTTCTAATATTTCTTTCTTTTTTTTATGTAGCTGATCTATTTGTGACAGTGGAGTATTGTGGCCCTGCATTACAATGTAAATATTTGTTTTATATACTTGAGTGCATTGGTATTTGATGCATCTATATTTATGATTGTTATACCCTCCTCTTGGATTTCTCCCTTTACAAGAAGGTAGTGACCTTCTTTGTCTTTCTCTATCAGTGTTGGCTTGAAAACCACTTTGTCTGCAAATAGCACAGCTAATATCCTTGCTTTTTCTTCTGGTTTCCTGTTACGTGGAGTCTTATTTTCCATCCTTTAAGTTTTAGTTTACAAATTTGTTTTTGAATTAAATGTGTTTCTTATATGCAGCATACTGTTGGATCATGCTTCTTGCTCCATCCTGCCAGTCTGTTTCTTTTGATTGGTAACTGGAGATCATTAACATTAATGGTTATTATTGGTATGTATTGATTTATTTTTGTTATGTTATTTTTCTGTTGTTGTTAACTACCTTCTTTCCTCCTCTATTTAATTTCTTGCCTTGCCTGATAGATTCATTATGTTGCGTTTTGGGGTTGTAAACCTTGTTATCTCTTTCTAGAATAACCTCTAGAACACTCTGAAGTACTGGTTTTATGGTCATGGATTTCTTCAGGTATTTTCTGTCATCAAAACGTCTCCCTCAGGGGAGATAATTTAAAAGTGAATAGGGGAAAAATAGAGAAGAGGAGGAGGAAAAGATTAGAAGCAAAACTGAATGTTTCAGAAAGAACTTTGGGTAACTGGTGAAGAAGGCAAGAGGTGAAAAGAAAAATAAAAAGAACAGACTAACAAGAAAAAATTAGAAACAATGTTCACACACATATAAAGGCAAGAACGATTAAGAAAAAACAAAACAAAGCTAGGTGTTGTCATGTATGCCTGTAATTTCAACACTTGGGAGGTGAAGGTAGAGGTAGGAGAATTACAGGCTAGCCTGGGATGTATAGTGAGTTCAGGGTCAGCCCGAACCATAAAACAAGGCCCTTTCTCAAAAAAGAAAACAAAATAAAACTAAAACAATAAAAGGAAAAAAAGAAAATAAGGGGAAAAAAGTCCGCTTCAAGCTGTGTCTCTGCTGTTACTGGTACATAACATGGGCAGGCAGAGTTCAGATCCATGTTGATTAATTTCAGCAGGCCAGCCACATATTTATAGTAGGGTAGTGGATAATTCCAGCAAGCCAGCATGTTTATTTCCACTGCAGTTCAGGCCGGTTTCTGGCTGTGAGGCTGGGACCTTATTTGTTGCAGACACTCTGTGTGCCTCCTGCCAGCTGGAACCCAACTAGCTGCTGGCTGGAACTCAGGTCCTTGACCTCTTGCCAATTTAACTCAGCAGCCTCTGTCTGACACTGGCAGCGGCTAGATAAAGCCAGCATAGAGCTGCTCTGAGTTATGAGCCCAGTTGGCTCCTTTCCAAGATGGATCCCAGCCAGTCATCCTCCTTTGAGTGATGTCTGAACCCAAATAATTCACCAGCCATTGCATTCTGCAGTGTCCAATGCTCCTTTCCACTGGTACATTTCTCCATGAAGGCCATTGGGGTTGCCAGTGGTCACTGTGCGTCTGCAGCTTTGAGCCACCCCTTTCATGCAAGTGAGTCAGGGCTCAGGAGCAACCTTGCTCACCACTCTTTCCTTGTTGCTCTCTTTGCTCTCCCGTGGGTTTCAATTCTCACTTCAGATCCTCCCTGGATCCCAGGACTCACTTCCCTCCTTTGCTTCCTCCTGTTGCTATATTCCACTGCTTGGACACCAAATCTTAGAGAAGCCTTTGCTCTGTCGTTCACCACTCCACCATCTTCCTGAAGTCTACTATATTTTCATTTCTAATTGCCTGGATATGGCTCTTTTCTTTCTTTCCTTTGGGAAATTTGACTAAGGGTTTGTCTCCTTTGTTTATTATTTCAAAGAAACAGCTTTTCCATTCATTGATTCTTGTTTTAGTGTAAATTTTTATTAATTTCTGATGTGATCTTTATAATTTTCTTGTTTCTATTAGGTTTGGATTTGTACTGTTCTTGTTTTTCAGTGATTTTGAAATGCATAATTTGCTTATTTCAGTTGATTCCTCTGACACCTTTATTAATTCTCATTTTTTAAAAAGTACTTTTTTATCTTCTTATATTATAAGGTGATCCAGGTTCATCTTGAATGTTTGCAACTTCAGTACTAGAACTGGCCATTTTTCTAAAGAGATCTGGTTCTTTTCATGGAGAATGGTTTTAGAAATAAATATCACTGGGTATGATGGTATAATCTCAGCCAATGTGGAGACCGAAGTAGGAGGATCACAAGTGTGAGGCTACCGTAGGCAGTTAGACAGAGTAACAACACAAAAATCTAAAAGAGCATGAGAAGGTTGCTCAGTGGTAGAGTAATTTTCTGGTATGAATGAAGCCCTGGATTCAGTCTATAGTATTGAAATAAAAACAAAAACAATAAAACCAAGATCTAGGCACTGGGACTTTTTTTTTTTTTTTTTTTTGAGACAGAGTCTCACTTTGTAGTTCAGGCTGGCCCTGAGCTCAGCCTCAAACTGATCACAGCAATCCTCCTGCCTCTGCCTCCCAAGTGCTGGGATGACAGGCATGAGCCACCACGCCCGGCACTGTGGTATGTGGTACTGGTTGCTGCTGGGCATGAGTCTCCACACCCAGTATAGTTATGTGGTTACCGAGGATCGAACCCGGGCCCTTGCGCTTGCAAGACAGGCGCCGGAACCACTGAGCTAAATCCCCGGCCCCATTGGGACTTCTTATGGCTATCAGAGTGTCATTTATTTCAGGCTCTCTCTGCTGACAAAGAAAGAAATATATGGATATATAGTTACTAATCCCTGTATACACACATATCTATAAATATTTCTATATGTAACTCCACGCATCTGTATTAAGATGAACCCAAGGTTGCATACTACTGAGGTATGCAACTTTGTCCATTATTGCATGGTACTTCCAGATTTTTACCTTATTAACTATAAATCTCTATGCCATCAGGGAGAAAAGTGGCTGTCGCTATCGGACATCCATCTATTTGATTATTTCCTTCCATTAAGCACGTGTAGATGTATCAGAATTAGTAATTTTTACCCACATAAGAAATTATTTTACTATCTAGAGTACAGTGGTCATGTGCAATTCCTTTTGTCCTAAGTGTACAGACTTTGATCATTTCAAAAATTTTCTTAGGCCAGTACCCTGCTCCTACCCCAAGGCCTTTACAGTGATTTGTTGAACACATTCATAAATTCATGTAGTTAAAATTTCTGGTCACAGTCTACATCCCTTCCGAAGGATGATGTTTTAAATGCTGTATATATTAAGGTTTATTCTCTGCGCTATCTAGTCCTATAGGTTTTGACCAATGCAATAATTAATTTTGTCCATTACTGCAGTATCATACAGAGTACTTTTATTGCTCTGTAACTACCTAATGTTTCACTACTCACCTGTCCCCTCAAGCCCCTGGCATTTATTTTCAGGTCTCTATAGCTGTTTTCCAGAATGTCATTTGATAGAGTAGAATCATATAGTAAATATAGCCTCTTTTTTTCTAACTGGCTTCTTTCATCTAGTAATAAGCATTTTAGACTCTTCCATGTTTTTTCATAGTTTGATAGCTAATTTTTTATATTACTGAATAATAATACATTGCTTGGATATGTCATAGTTTATTTACCCCTTGGTCTATTCAGAGATATCTTAGTTGCTTCTGGGTTATGGAAATTCTCAACAAAGATGATATGAATATTTTCATACAGGGTTTTAAATGGGATGTTCATTTGTGGAGGGAGACCTTCAATCCTGGTTTTATACCCTTTAGATCTCCTTTCTCAGCTGGTGCATGGGTTCTTCCAGGCCTGCCTTTTTTCTTTTATTCTTTTTTTTTTTGAGACAGGGTTTCACTGTGTAGCCTAGTCTGGCCTCAGACTGGCAGCAACCCTAGTGCTTTGGCTTCCCAAGTGCTGGGATTGCAGGTATGTGCCACCATGCCTTGATAGGCTTACAGCTTTATATTAAAAGTTCTGAAGTTCATGGACAAGCTTTCTCTCTGGATTGGTGACACCTTTTCCTCCATTCTCAGTCCACGGCTTTGACTTCCCCGGACATTAACAAGTACTCTTCCAGCTTGCCTTGGAGCACTGCACTCCCATCTCATCGAATGACTGACTACTTTACACTGAATTCATTGCCTCCCTCTGGCCTGCATTTGGTTCTTTAATCATGCATTTAGCAGGGCCCTGTGTCTCCTCCCCCTCGTGCCTTCTCCATGCCCTGGATATCCAGTCAGTTATCTATTCTGTGGCTGTATCATGAGATCTCCAGGTTCTCTGTTCCATTATCATTGGGGCTCCTCAGAGGAAATCTTTCCACCCTACCATCCTCTGAACTTGGTGCTTCACACAAACCAGGTCATTCGTACTTCTATGCTTTTGTGTAAAGTCTTTCCTCTACTAGGGTGTACTCTTCCCCTCATTAACTGCTTAGAAAATTCATCTTTTGGAATTCTTTTTTGGCACCTATAAAAATTTGCTTACTTCTCTCCATGTTATTCAACATGTTTGCTTATCTTCTCTCTTGTTATTCAAAGTGTTGTCTATCACCTAGAAACTAGGAGAAATACAGACTCTCAGGTTCCACAAAGGACCTACTAAATGAGGATCTGGATTTTTTTTTTTTTTTTTTTTTTGAGACAGGGTCTCGCTTCATGGTTCAGGCTGGCCCTGAGCTCAGCCTCAAACTCACATCACAATCCTCCTGCCTCTGCCTCCCGAGTGCTGTGATGACAGGCGTGAGCCACCACGCCCGGCACTGTGGTATGTGGTACTGGATGCTGCTGGGTGTGAGTCTCCACGCCCAGTATTGTTATGTGGTTACCCGGGAATCGAACCCGGGTCCTTATGCTTGCGAGACAGGTGCCAGAACCACCGAGCTAACTCCCCGGCCCGAGGATCTGGATTTTTGAAAGATCCCGAGGTGACTTGTATATAGCTAAAGTTTGAGAAGTCTGCTATACTTGGTGTCAGGAGGCTTTTGTTAGAATCTATATTACATTTTCTTTGCAGCTTTTCATGTCTGTGTTCCTGTCTAGACTGAGTTCCTTGAGGTCATAACCAGGGTCCAGGCAGTGGTAACTAGAATGGAGCTCAGGTGTTCTTTAATTCTTGTTCCAAAGCCAATGACTAGGAGAAAGCGCATAAAAGGAAAGGTTTTTTTTCAAACTTTATTTTACTTTATCCTTACAAAGATATTGTTAAACAATGACTATCCCCCCCACCCTTTTACTTTAGAATCAGTTCCAACAAGAATCAAACTGAGGGCCAGGGATTTAGCATAGTGGTTCTGGTGCCTGCCTTGCAAGTGAAAGGTCTGGAATTCAATCCTGGGTAACTACATTAAACAATACTGGGCATAGTGACTAATGCCCATCAGCAATCAGCACTACATACCACAGTGCCAAGCATGGTGGCTCATGCCTGTAATCCCAGCACTCAGGAGGCAGAGGTAGGAGGATGGCTGTAAGTCCGATGCTCACCTGGGCTACATAGTGAGCACAGGGTCAGCCTGAACTACAAAGCAAGACACTGTCTCAAAAAAAAAAAAAAAAAATCGAACTGAAAAGTGAACAAGAATTTATGTACAAGAAATGTTTTTTAGAAATAATGTAAATTTTAACTATGTGGAATCACTAATATAGTTATATATATATTTATACTGAAAGATAATACCATAAAGATTAACTTTTATAATCTTTAAAATAACCTATTTTTTAATCTACAACCCTTGGAATCTTTAAGCTAAATTTGGGTTATTTATTTATATGTTTACTGTGATGCTAGCGATTGAACCCGGGGTTTGCGTATGTTGGGCAAACACTGACTTTATTCTGTTCAGTGGTTACATAGGCCTATGGGAGTACTGTAATTTAATTGTCTTGTTCTCTTATTGTTGGCTATTTTAGTTGTCATTTTTTTCTTACTATAGACAACATTGTTTTGAGTATCCTTTTACATATCTTCATTTTATGAAAATAATTTGTATCTTTTCCTCCTTCCTTTCTCTTATTCTCCTCCTCTCCCTCCTCCTACTCTTCCTTCTTTTTCTTTCCTCCAGCCTCCTCCTCCACTCCTCCCCAGGACCTCACCTTGTAATCTAGGTTGCTGTAGAATTCATTATGTAGTGGAGGCTAGATTCTGCCTCAGCCTCCTGGCATTTCAAGAATGTGCCTGAAATTTATTGTGGTTTGCTGAACATAACTTACGGTTTAGAAGTAAGGTATCTTTGTGGTTATATTTTTAAAGAAAATTATATTAAGATGTATATAGATCAAAAATTTAATTACTTTTGATTTAATCACTCTAAGTTCACTTTCTAAACATTTATTTTATTAGAACTTAATGAGAACAAAGCTACCTTTCAAATTCTGCATTTAGGAGGAGATAGTGAACTAGTAAGAGAATGGGAACAGTGTGTTCTCAGTGAATAAGTATTTCTTCAAAGTTCCAGGTAATAAAAATTTATTACCTGACAAATTCAAATCAGAAGATGTATATCATGGACCAAAAAAAAAAAAAAATCACCCACACACTTAAGAATTTATTGAAAGGAAGAAACTCTTACACTGAACCTCAGAGATCCCTAGAGGTCCAACACGGCTGAGTAACAGAGTCATTATTGTGTGGGAGAGACTCAGAAGACCAACATTCTAGTTGATTACAGATAACTGCAAGTAGAGGAATGACATGCAACCTGATACAGAAAAATCTATTTGAAAAAAGATCATTTCTCCCTCAGAAAAGACACACGAGAGTTAAAAAAGGTGGGGGGAAGATAACCCTCCCCTTCCCCTGGAACAGCCATTTTGAGAACTTCCCCAAATAGCCAGAAAAAATAAAGGATTCTTCACAACAGAAGCTAGCCTCCCAGGAGAGACCTGGGGTATACAAGCTGCTTCATTTCAACATGCCCTCCAAACAGTGAGGAAGGTGCAGTGCTCCAGCATCCTTGCCAGGCACACAAGGGGTGGGAGAGATTCACTCACCACTGGCTCGACCTCTGGCAGCAAGAAGAGAAAGAAGTGAACACTGACAACATCAAGTCCATCCAGCTGCTTGGTCTAGAGATATCAAGATTGGGTCCGAGACACAGCTGAGCCACCACCAGGCATCTTAAGTTTGTCCTATGCCCACTAGGTCCTTCGGCTGGCACATAGAGCTAACAGGGGTCTGGTTTCAATCTGTGCCTGGCACCCTGAGATTGCCTGAATTCCCATCCAGTGCTCACTGTCTATTACTGCTACAACTGCCAGAGACTCTCTCTGATTTCGAACACCAGTCCTGGCCAGTCTGTGTCTCCATTGGGCGCTCCAGTCCTATGTGAGTCTCCACCTGGCATGCCAGGCTGTGGGGGCCTTCACAACACCAGGCGCCCTGCCCCCCCTGCAGGGACATCAGAGCCTCCATCTTGCACCTTGCCACAGCCCTGGGTGAAGTCTCCACCTGGTGCATTAGACCTTCTGCCTGGCTCACAACACAGGTTGAAGGTCTACCTGATTTTCCTGCTGCCCCAGACTTGTGTGAGACTCCATCCAGTGCCTGGTACCCTGCCAAGTCCTGTCCAAGTCTACCCATATTAATCTGGGTACAACTGGCTTTCCTGGATGCTACAGGCTGGAATGAACTTCCATCTGGTACTTTGAACTGGTCCCATGGACACCAGAATATACACAAGGTACCCAGTGTTAGTCCTCAACCAGCAGAAACCAGTGCCAAATGTCTTAAACCTGCTCAGCTTTCAATACCCGACACCATTCCTAAGCCAGTGTGCTGGTCTGGACAATTGCCATAGACATGGGCTTATAGATGGTAGGCCTCTCAAACAGGAGAAGTCCCCACGTGAACCCACTGGCTATAAAAAGGAGTAGAGAAGGAGGTGATTTGTTGGATTAAAGACCACAGCCTCTGGAAGAATAACATTCTTATGGAAATGTGCAAGAATTTTTTCTTCCTTTTTTTTTTTTTTTGGAGGGGACATCACTGAAAAGTGGGCATTACTCCAATGATGAGTGCGATCACGATGTGTATATAAATTGTATCAATAAAGAATTCAATGTAAACATTTTTTTAAAAGTAGAAAAATAGGG
>PVIR01040820.1:0-13109 GCA_004026965.1 Petromus typicus
TTCTTGTTAAAATGTTTACTGTATCTATCACAAACATTTAGCCTACATAGATTTCTTCTCATATACCTTGAATTCTAAAAACAGCCAATTCCAAAGGTCAAAAAAACCCAATACACAAATACATTATTTTCTTTCATTTAGGCTATTTATATAGTATATATAATAAAATATTGGAATAAAAATGATTCCATTATGCAAACATTACCCATCAATAGCAATGATGTCCTCTAAATATAGTAAATATAAAATCTAAATGTATGAAATCATTTTTACACTTGACAGTTTATTAAATGTAAGAAAAATATATGCTTGATATATTTCTAGATAAGGAATTATAAAGTATTATGGATAAAGTATATAGTATAATGGAACCATTTTTGCTAGGCTAAAAAATCCTGTTTAAAGTCATTAATATTCAACTTTAATATTTGAAGCTTATTGTATCAACCACATGCATGTGAAGAATAACTAGAATTACATTTTCACATCTTAACAATGAATAGCTTTTTCTGACTGCAAATGTGTTGAGAAACCAAATTGAAAATAAAAGTTGAAATTTAATATGTGCTTAAAATAATGCCACTTCTTTTTAAAATTGTCATCGTATGAAGGTGAAAAGTCACATTTAATTAATATTTGTAAGATTTTGAGTTGTGCCAATAAATTAATCAATGCAGATTTATATATCTCTGTACTCTCAAAAATCATTATATTTATTTTAAACTAGAAAATGCTTTCTTTAGGACATGCATGAATTTTACATTCCATTTCATCAGTACTAATTACATTTACTGTTTAATTGCAATTTTTATAGATTGTGCTGGCGCATTTTTAATTATTTTTTGATTCTGGATAAATCTATGATATGATTTTTTTTAAGACAAAGCCTCCTTGCTTTGTAGTTCAGGATGGCCCTGAGCTCACTCTGTAGTTCAGGCAAGCCTCAAACTCATAGCAATCCTCCTGCCTCTGCCTCCTGAGTGCTGGGATTACAGGTGTGAGCCACCACATTCGGTACTGTGGTATGTGGTTACCAGGGATCTAACTTGGAAACTTACACTTGCAAGGATGGCACCAGAACCACTGGGATAAATTCCTGGCCTTACATAAAAATATTGTTTTAATCTCAATTTTTGACAAACCTACTCTTATTCAGAAATTTAATTTTTTGCTCTTAAATATTTTTATGTTTCAATTTAAAAAAGTAAGATGTTTAAGTAAGTGGCCCTGTAAATTCTCAAAGATCCATCTTGCGAACTTTTGCTTACACTGCGTGAGGAACTGTGGTCCTTTGGAATTCTCATCCTTTCATATTGCACTGAGTTATAAAACTGTCATCCAAACCTTCTGTGAATTGCTGTGTATATGTATATGTCTTTGCCTTCCTAATAAACACTGAAAAGACATTGGTCTTCCATTAATAAATAAATTAAAAGATGTCATCCATCAGAGAACTTTTTGTAGCAAACTAGGGATGGGTGAAATTGGGACTTAGCCCTGCTGCACATCACGTGTGCCAGAAGGTCACAGAAATCTGAGGAGGAGAAGGGAATTTGTATTTATAATGTTACAAATGTTGCTTGCGAAATGTACTCGGATTATCATCTCCACCTCTTAATTGTAGTTTTTAATTAATGACTCACTATTAGAGTTCTATAAATACTTTGCATGAATGTTTCAGTAGTTATTATTAATAACTCTCTATTACATCTAATTATCAACAATTTCCAAAACTAAAGCAGAAAAATAAGAAGGGGAGGAAGATGAAGAAAAAGAAAAAGTAAAAAAAAAGAAGAAACACTATAAGGCAGAACATGACACTGGAAACAAGTAATGCATAGAAACACCAACAGCTAATGAATATATCCCTTAGATAATTACTTCTAATAAATTGGAGTCAAAAGTAGGAAGTCTAATGAATAAAAAGAATAAATATCTTTAAAATATCTTTCAGTAAAAGTATCTTTAAAATATAACTAAAAGTTGAATTTACAAAAGCAAATATTCATCTTCTAATATTGTAGTGCAAGACAATAAGTTTCTCTAGTTCTGAGTCAAAGACATACAATATCCTCACCAACATTTTAACAACTTAAAGTTAAATTTTAATTTTTTATCATAGGAAAACATATTACACATATCTGGTGCAACTCCACAATAACTTAGCCACATTTTACAAAGACTGTAATAAAACTGTGGCAGATCTTAGAATTCCTTGAAGATGAAAGGCTGAAAGTTGATTCTTGAATTCATTATAATCTTTGTAAAACAGTGTGTGTAAAGTAGGGTAATATGTTTTGACTTTCATGACACCTTTCGTTTGAAAGGTATGCTACTCTTGTTAATACAAGTGAAATATGCTTCAAAAACAAGTTACAGTCTACCACACACATACTCCCACAGAGATTTCAAAGTACAGGAATATGTTATGTATTTAATACAAAGCTTAGTGAAATGTTTTTCTTCTACTATATGAATATTATGTACCATTTCAAACTTTCTTATTAATATTTTAGTAACTCCAGTGTTTCAATGGTTATACATATTTATTAACAGACATAAAGAATGTAATAAAAATTACACTACTTCTTTATTAATTAAAAAAAAAACAATTTTGAAAGTGGCCTTGAGATGAATTTCAATGTTCAAGTTGAAGCATCAGCAGAAATTCACTATGAGTAGTCCATCTCATCCACTCACCCTCAGGGGTCACATTATAGTCAGTGCCCCACCAACAGGTCACATTTAAAGTGTGTTTTGACCACTAAACTCAACAAATACTTTCAGCTTTTATGTCATGTACCTGGCCTTTAGTTTTGGAGTAGAGATGATTCTCCAGTGAACCTGGGGACATAATGAGTGAAATGCTACTCTTGTTTGTTTTCACACAAAAATAATATTAATTATTTTTTATAAATTTAACTAATCTTAATTTTATTGGCTATATATAGAGACTTAAAGTTTTTCATGAGTTGGTAATAAGATTTCTGCCTTATGTCCTCTCAATATCAACTGGATTAGCCAGTTAAATAATGTATGTATTCAAAATTGTTTTGTCACACGTGTAATATCAAAATTCTTATGTTTCTAACTTGAATATTAATCCTACAGTCAATAATTAACCAAAGCTAAATGTATTCAAAGATACTTAGAATTTTTTAAAAAAGTATTTGAGTGTATTTTCAGTAAATATTGATTAATATTGATTAATATCCCAAGATAAACAATAATATTGATTAATATCTACACTATTGATTGATATTGATTACTTCTTCAAAATAAAGAGAGTTGGAACAGTGAACTTGGACCCTGATTTTTGGAATGGAAGTGTGAGGAATTGTAGACTTCTGATTATTTTACCAAGAAAATGAAACCATAACTAAAGTTTAAAAATTAGAAATTCTCCTCAGGCCTCTCAATAGATGCAGAAATAATAATTAAAAAGACTAAGTAAGTCTAAGAGGAAAGTCTGCAACACTGGTGTGCAACCCTATCCTCCTTCAGCTCAGTGAGCTAGCTAATTCCTGGTTCCTCAGGTTGTGGGACAAACTACCTAAATTTCAACAGAAAGAATTAAGTTATGGAAACATCAGTGAAAGAATATGTGCAGTGAAATAGTATTATTTATAAAAACTGAGGGTAACTGTAGAGTTGAGAAGTATGATAACTAAAAATACAGTTCACTAAAAAAATAAAATTAATGTCTTTATTTTCCTCATATGAGTCAATAATTATACTCAAATAATTAAGTGATGTTGGATAATAATCACATGAAAATTTATAACTCATACCTGTCAAAATTGGAAATACAATAGGTGAATGTAAAACTAAAATGTGGTGTCATTGTGTAGTATATGATTAGGGTATTTACTGGAATTCATCAAATTGTATTATGTAAAGAATAAAACTTTATTCACCACCTAATAAGTATTTAAAAGATTGGTGATGCCAGGATGGAAGACTGAATGGAGTACAGCAGTCTAAGTTCATTAACAATGTATGAAACATGCGTTCTGAAGGAAATGTGGGTGGCAAGGAGCAGCCTTGAGTAGCCTTGGAATTTCTGAACTTTCAGAGTGAAGGCATGAGAACATGCTCTCGCTCTCCTCTAGTTAATAAAATTTTCTAATGAAGGTAAAGATTAGTAATCTGAATCACGCTATACGGGTGAACAGGGAATGATAAATCAATTCAGTCAGTCTTGACAGCCAGATTTATAATGGTGGAGCAAGAGTTCATGTATTATTGTGGGAAGAAGGCCAGGTTCATCCATGTGGTAATGGTGAGACTTGGGGAGATGAAGACAAGCTTGTGTTTGCCTTTGAATACATACTGATGTTGCCAAGTATTAAGATGGTGAAATGTAGCTGGGACTGCGAGGTAAACTGAAAGTAGTAATTAGTCTTGTATTCACTTACCATGATAGCACAGCTAAGAGTAGAGAAAAAAAAAAGTGGGGTTGTATTCCTCCCCCACCCAATGGCCCAGGGGAGGATCAGTTGAATCAGCCCAAAGGTAGAGCGAAGGGATGTCTCACACCTGCGGAGCCCCAGGGAATAAAAACATTAATCATCCATATAAAGGAATTAAATATTATCTAATAAATATCTGACTTTGACTAGAACTGGAAATTATCAAGGTAAGTCTTGACAATCCTGAAAGAGAAAAGTGTGAGAATACTAGGAAAGAAATAATGAAGCCCAAATGAATATACAGTCAGGCATCAATCAACGTATGAAGATTTAGAACCCAATGTAAAAAGCTCTCAGTGGCCAAGTCTGGAGAACTTGAACTACACAATAAAATTAGTTACTTCAGAATTACAAACAAAGCTATAAAATATCTGTGTATCATAATTTGCATAAACAATGGAAGAAGAAAATGAAAAATAACTGTTTTCTAAGTAGAACAAAAGCACATGAGTTGTTGAAAGTAATTATCTTTTTTAATTAGTCATAACATATTAATGGTAAGAAAAAAGTATTATTTGGAGACAAATTTTTGATCAGTTTCAATTAACAGAAAATCATAATTTGACAATATTTATTTCAAAAAGTGAAATAAAACTCATCAAATTTAAAAGAAAAGTAAGATTTCTCACTCAAGACAGAAAGTCTTATCAGCTGCTCTGAGGGAAAGTACTTACAGGCAGTATTTATAGGTGAAAGTATTTGTAAGTGCAAATTATGTGGGTGCACAACTATGTCTTTTATCCCTGAACAGAGATGGGCATTGAGACTCCAATAGAGGAAGAATGAGCAATGACCCCGAGTATCTGAGATCAGACTTACACAGTCAGAAAACACCACAGCCAGCAAGGAGAAGAAATGAAACAAGACTCAACCGAGCCAGGCTTGCTTGGATATATTATTTCATTAATTTCAGGGAAATATCTGCAATCTTTTGTGTAGAGAAAGAATATTATTATGTTTCAGAAGATGATTAAGTTCAGCCTCTAGAGAGTACCTTGGAAGTTGAGTGGCTGGTTGAATGTGGACAAAACAAATAAGAGGATTTTTGCTTAATCCAAGTGAAAATGATGGTGGGTTACTCTGATGCAGACAGAACGGATATGTGGTCAGGAGAGAGAAGCAGTCATGTAGAAGTTAAGCACTGCTTAGACCGAGGATGTAGAGTTAAATGGAAATGCAATTTTGTTGGTAGAGTGCCTTTGACAAATATACTGTGCTTTCACATTAATATACTGAAGGTTAATTTAACAGAGAAACATCTTTAATCTGCCAGATGTAAAAAACAATGTCAGATATTACAATTTTCTTCAGACTTTACTTTTATGGATGCATTATAAGTTAGATTTAATTTTCTAAGTAACTGTATCATATTTTATGCTTTTGGTAACAATTTTTCTTCCAAGGAAATGTATTTTGTAAACTTTATATTGTTTAGAGATGGAGATTGAAAATTTTGTTAGTTTTTTTATTTCAGTTATTACTTTTTTAAACTATCATTATCTAAATTTACAGCTCACAGAACCTAAAATGCATTCATATTACTGCATAAAAGTTTAGATACTTTCTGGAGATTAAACAAATTCTCTCTCTGTTGGCCTAATTTTGAAAGTTTAATAAAGGAAATGATAAACTGTTCTCTTTTATTAGAAAAATGAAATTTTCTTGTAGTGATTTAAATAACTGATCATATTTACTTTACTTTATATCACAGAAAATGACATACAAATTAAGAATGTTTGACCATTTTCTGTTTAATATTTTTCTTTCTTTTTAAGGCAGCCACTCTTCTCAGACACTAGTGAATATTTATGATCTATAAAATTTCATTATGAGTCTTGTATGAATATATGTAATTATCATGCTAGTAGTTTAAGGATAATTTAAGAACATATATTCCTAAAAAATAAAACAGGTTACCAAAAGGAAAGAAATGCAATCATACAGCATAGAAAAGCTGTGTAAATATTAATTATAAAATGCTGGGTTTTGTGTCTACTTCTGTATATATCAGTTCTTATCACACCAAAATTTCATCTATATTTCTAGCTGTTGTAGCAGCTGTAGTAATTTATTAGTGACAATAATGAAATTACAATATATTATTTTCTAAACACTTAATACATAAAATTAGTGATATTAATTAGTCATTAATTAGTCACATAGCTGCATTAAATGGAAATAGACAGTAATTTAATATGGTGTACTAAGGCTTATTTCATGTTTTTGTACCTAACTGAGATTTATCTCTCTAATTAGATTTTGCACAAAAAAGATCAAATATCCACAGGTGTACACAAGTGCATAAAGCATGTATCATTTGCAAAATGGAGAAATTCATTCACATATAAACTATGATCAATGTACGTGTTTAATATTTATATTGACAGACTTTATTATGGTAAAAGGTACATTGCCATTAATGCTCCTCAAAACTCTCCCTCACTTCACACTCATTCATTCTCACTGTGTGTTGCAGCAGTTTGAGAGTCTCTTTTCATGTATGTTTTTGTCATGTGTGATTAAGAACACGTAGTATGGGGAATGCCGCTGCTGAGTGCCATTCAACATAGAGGCAGGATCATAAAATCCTTCCCTTTCTGGATGTGACCAACAAAGTGAGCTAAAGTCAGCAGAATTATAGGACACTCTGAAGGTCCATGGGGACTCAGATATAAGGAGTGAAAGAGAAAGCAACAGTGAGAAGGCAAATTGAAAAAGAAGCCATCAGATGAAAAGCAGTGGTAGGGGAACTTAGAATTAGAAGCAGGGCCATCTCTCTCTCTTTTTTTTAATTGAAATCTTATTGGTGCATTACATATACATATCATGATTGCATTCCACAATGAGAATTTGTACCAGTATATGACACAACTTAATTCTCATTTTTTCCCATAACTCTACCCACCCTACCACCCTACCACTCCCCATATACATAAACTTTGTTTCTTTTCTTTTTTGTTATAATCCCATTATTTGCCACATCTTGATCCTGGAGCTGCTTACACCTCAGTGGTAGTTAACATAGAATTTTTGTAAAAGAGCAAATCATCCCAAGGGAACAAGCTGAGTATACCAGTGGCTGCCAGGTCTAGCAGCCTAGCAGCCACGGTCTATAGTTCGTCTGACTAACTCTCTTTGCATTAAAAGGTGACTCTCAGAGAGTGCACGATTTGCAAATATAATGCTTGTATGAAGTTCTTATTATAAACACAAGTGTAAATCAATTATTGCATTTTAGCATAGTTTTCAATGTTTGTTTTCAGTTTATTTGTGATAAGTGATGCTTATCAAACTGGCACTGTTTTATTTCAGTTTTAGTTTTAGCTTTTTGAGACAAACTCTTGCTTTGTAGTTCAGGCTGGTCCTGAACTCAGCCTCAGTAATACTCCTGCCTCTGCCTACGAAGGGCTGGGATTACAGGTGTGAACCAGCCAGCCTGACGTTGTGGCATGTGGTACTGATTACTGATGGGCATCAGTCACCATGTCTAGCATTGTTTTACACTGTTACTGGGGATGGAACTCAGGACCTTGAGCTTGCAAGGCAGGTGGTGAAACCATTGAGATAAATGCCTGGCCTAGAAATGTTTTATTGTAGTTCATGTAATTTCTTAGAAAACAAAAATAATAAAGTACACTACTGGAATTTTATTTTTAAACTTCTATATTTAAAATAAAATTTTCATTAAGAAATTGGTCTTGCTGCTGTTCTACTAAACTTCTCATTGAGCTAATCACGTGGCAGGTTTTACTCACATATTCCTTCAAGTCTATACTTCATCTAGAGAAGTAGTGTGACCAGATGAGGCATCCAAATTCAATGTTCTGACTCTTCTAGTTTAATTCATTGGTTTGTTTTTTGTCCTCTATTCCAATATTTGCCTCACAAGGGAAGTAAAATATTTTATCAGAAATGATAGTGATATAGCAGAATGTCTTAATAGATAGGGGCTTTTTTATGATCACAGAAATTCACATATGTACAAGTATATCTGTCATCAGTCAATCTCAGGTATCCAGCTGAAAAATCATGGTGATTCTAACCAAGATAATAGTAGCAGTGAGAAATGGTGAGATCAAGAATATACTTTACCCACTGGCTTAGGGAAAGACTTCATGAACAAAACTTCTATAGCACAGGAAATGGCTGAGGAAATCAACAAATGGGACCTCCTTCTTTTAAAAAGCTTCTGCATAGCAAAGGAAACCACCAACAGTGCAAACAGGCAACCAACAATGTGGGAAAAAATCTTTACCAGCTGTTCCTCAGATAAAGGGCTATTATCTAGAACATATAAAGAGCTCAAAAAAATCAGCCCACCCAAATTTAATGACCCAATTAAAAAATGGGCATCTGAAATGAACAGATAATTTTCAGAGAAAGAAGTAAGAGCAGCTAAGAAGCATATGAAGAAATGTTCAACATCATTAGTCATTCGAGAGATGCAGATGAAAATAATACTGAGATTTCATCTCACTCCACATAGAACGGCTACCATTTCAAAATTAGCCAACGGCAAATGTTGGCGAGGCTGCGGAGAAGAAGGAACCCTTCTCCACTGTTGGTGGGACTGTAGACTCGTACAACCCTTATGGAGATCAGTTTGGAGAATCCTCAAAAAGCTAGGATCGATGGTCTCATTTGACCCGGCCATTGCCCTGCTAGGTATATACACAAAAGAATTAAAAGACTCATATCACAGTGACATATGTGCACCCATGTTTATAGCAGCCCAGTTTGTGATTGCTACATCTTGGAAAAAACCCAAGTGTCCATCAACTGGAGACTGGATAAAAAAGCTGTGGTTCTTCTACAGAATGGAGTACTACTCTGCCATAAAAAGTGGTAAGTTTGAATCATTTCTACTTAAATGGACATACCTTGAGGATATCCTCATAAGTGAAATAAATAGGGCACAGATAGGTACATATTGCATCTTTTCTCTGGTATGAGAAAATGAAGATGTAAATGAGTCCTAGCATTGTATGTTATATATTGTGAAATAGAAAATGCTCAATGTAAAATAAGATGAAAGGGGACAATGTTGAGATTGTACCAAAAAAGTAAGGAAACAAATTTTATGTATATGGGGGGTGGTATAGTGGGTAGGGCTATGGGAAAAAATGAGAATTAAGTTGTGTCTTATACTGGTACAAATCCCCATTATGGAGTGCAATCATGATGTGTATATTCAATGTACCAATAAAGATAAACAAAACAGAATATACTTTACCTCAGAAGAGTAATATGTTCCAGTGAGGTAAATATAAGATAAGTGAGAAGTCACATAATCTAAAGTATGTTGTTTTAGTTAACATAATTACTATCAGTTGAGTTTGGAAGATAAAACATTATTTTATGTGGAATCAAAAAGATGACAGAGTACTGTAAGCATTTAGATTTTGGATACTAGGATAAAGCAACTGTAAGTAAACTGGGGAAATACAGTGTTCCTATCTGGAAACATTAGGGATCCTTTCATTTTGTGTGTATATAAAGTTTAAAGAAAAGCGACTGGTGTTTTTGTGTATTTTCTGAGACACATTCAATTTCATGAACTTTAGCATACTTTATATACAGTGATAAACCTAGTCAGGATGATGATCTTTCCAAACTAAAATATGAAAGGTCAAGTGAGAATGGTGAAAGAATCAAGTACATATATGAGGAAGGTATTGAAATGCTTGCTGGAGGGCTTTTAAACATAACAAAGACCGGATTCATCATATAGACTGGCTGAGACCGTGAAGAGCTGTCAGGATTGAAGTGCTCCATGGTGTAAAATAAATATAATGGAACTTAGTTAACCCCACAAGAGAACAAAAATGTAGAAGTTTAAGATTATAGACAGATTTTTCTTATTTCATAAGAGGCTCATGTCATCACTGTAATTAACATAAATATGCTGATGACAAATTCAAGAAAAGAGAGCAGGTAAGGAAAATCAGAGACTAGAAGATCGGCAGGATAGTCCAGTATATCTTGGACTGATAGCTCATAGCTTTCTTATTTCTGTGGCTTTCAAACTTGGTTGTCTGCCATATGCTCATATTGTGGTTGATACTAAATTCACCTTTGCCAAAGTAATATAATTAAAAGTTATTTCATCTCTGGATTTTTATTTTGTTTAATTTTAAAGAAGCACAAGTATTTTTGCTTTGCTTCTTTGTGTGTTTATGCTGTGACCATGAGCTCTTCTTTTGCCTAGCTAGACAACTTTTCCACAATAGACTGCTCAGTGTTATATAACAGAACATTGCTGGCTGACTAAAAAAAAAAAAGACCTCAATTGACTAAATTATATGAGAAAACATGGCCAAGTCACTACAGCTTCCAGACCAATAGGTAGGTTCCCATTAGCATGTACATGATCCCAGATCAAAGTTGAAGAAGCACATAAACTATAGACAAGTATAAAATTCTATATGTCATTGTCACAAAACATTAAGTCCACATGTGAATTTCAACTTTCTGAAAACTAAGAAAATTTTTGTATGAGAGAATTTCCAGAAACTAAGTTTCACAAAATTATCTCAGTGTATCATTGCAAAATATAAGGGGAAATAAATGAAACAAGGCAAAGCAAAGTAGTAGGTAAATCATGTGCTAATGTTTTGACCACCTAGCTTCATTCAAAGAAAAAGAAAACTTTCTCAAAAAAAGAAGCAAATCTTTTAAAGAAGTTAGACTTCTACCCCTGCAGACAGAGCCTGGGAGACAGGGTCACCATCTTTCCTGGTGATTACATTTCAAGGAGACAAGACCCAGATCTTAAAGGTATTCCTATACCTGAAGCTAGGAAGTTACTTATAAAAAGATTTGCAGGACAAAGATTAGAAAAACCACTTATGGTTACAAGTAGTTGAAAGTAAATGCTGTAAGGAAAGGAACAGAGGCAGGTTTGTGGTTAACTTACTGAATTTTGTAAGGGCTTAGGAGAAGGAAGGTCAGTCAGGAGGATAAGAGAGGCACACAATATATACCAGAAACCTAGTCAAGTTTTGGAGAAACATTAAATTCCCCTTGGCAGTAGATTTTTTTCCTGGTTCCCTACATTGGTCCCAGTGTTCTAATTAAATGTTTATGTGCACTGAGGTGAGCTAATATTTCTGCCTCAGATACAATAAAATATTTATCACAGGAAGCCAATATTATATATAGAAGGCATTGCCTTAGGAAGATATTTTACAAAATCTTCGGAAAAAAAAGTTAAATACTTTTTGAAGTTAAATACTTTTTTTTCACACAAAATTAAAGGCTTAGAGGTAAAATAGAAAAACAATGAAATAGAAGTGAAAGAGGAAGGTTGAAAGAAAGAGAAACAGAGGAAAATAAAACACAGTATTTCTCTGTAATTCATATTCTTATTTGAATACATATGGCAATGACACGACTGGACTTCATGAACCTCGATTTTAGGAATTCTGCTTAGCATAAAAATACTTATGAGTCCAATTATTTAAATACAAGATGACCAAAATTGCAATGTTTTCATTAATTTTATAATATATAATATAAAAATGACAATTTTATTGCAATTATTAATATTTTTGTGTATGATATTTGTTAAAACATCCAGTGCACAGAACTAAATTACAATCTTAACTGTAGTGTCTAGTTTCTTCCCAAGTCCTTCCTGCAGTATTGTTTCTTTGACCAGCACATGTGACACTGTTATGTTGGCTTTTCCTTTTTCTTCAGTGAGTGCTAAAATTTCAGTAAAATATCTATCCACTAAATGTACTGATGAAAACAATAGTGCCATTTGTGATTTCACTTACTGTATTTTTTGTTATTTAGAGTAATCTAAATTGTAAGTTATTTTAAACCCTCTTATTTTGAGTAAATAACAAATGAATTCCATATTTTGACCTGGAAAGTACATAAATATTTTATAGTAATATTTTCCTCATTTTTTGATTACAAGATAGCTTGTTACATGTTGGTTCAACTCTAACAAAAACACCCGTAGAATTATGATCCTTACTGACCACTCTTGGAAAAATTTATCTCATCTCTTCTTTCAAGTTCTCTTATTTTTGCATTATGAAGAGTTGATAGTAAGGACAGTTACTTTTTGTCTTTTATTTCTTTCTGATATACTTCTATTTCTCCCTCCTTCTGTTTTTCGTTTTGCAGGTCTTTTATTACTTCTTTTCTATTCAATCCAAGTGCTTCAAAGATTTCTGTTTTGTATTAGTTCTGGAGATGTATAAAAACTATATAGTCAATGTACTTACAATAAGAGATTTTATATATTGTATTAAAATTATAGATTATTTTTCACGAATAAAATAAAAACAAATTAATAAAAGAAAATAACTAAACTTCATTATTAGAAGCAAACATCAAAGGTGAATACAATATTCTAAACAAAATGTATGTGAGATAGTCTATATAATGCAAATAAACAAATAAATAAGTATACCTCACGCAAACATGAATGACAACTGCCTCGTGATGCTCAGGATAGTCAGTATGTCAGCAAACAGGCTGTTCACGTGATGCTCAGAGTAAATTAAGTGATTAAATTTTCTAAAGTGAAGTAACATGATGGATGTGTATTAATCAGTTTTCACAGGTTAATCCTTAAATAAATGGTTAATCTCATTTCATACTTTGTATTAATATTACAGG
>PVIR01040821.1:0-13106 GCA_004026965.1 Petromus typicus
TCTTTTGTATTTTTTTTTAACGTAATCATTTAAAAAGATAGAATTAGCAAAGATACATAATAACTGGGTGAGCATTTGGCTGAAACTACAGAACAGAAGAAGTGTGTCCTTCTTCCTGCCAGCCTCAGGACCCTTGCACTCATGGCTTCTGTTTCTCTCTGAAGCTTTCGGGAAGCTCTGGAGAGACACAGACAGGTTTCACGGATAAATGTGGGTTAGGTGGCCTGTTGCACTAGGGACCAGACACAGTGGAGAGATCTGCACTAGGTTGGAGCCTCTCCTTCCCCTGGAGGTTTCTGGAGCTCAGGATGGTGAAGCCCCATGTAAAGCAAGGTATGAGGGGGCTTCTGACCCTGAGGGGGTCAAAGTGGCGCAGGGTGAGAACTCCAAGAACTTTTATTCCAATGGGAATAAAAGGCTCATGGGAAGGAGTGAATAAAGGTGCACATATCTGCTCTAGCACTGTCATGCCCTAGGCCAGGAGTCAGTTTGAAGACCAAACCCAGCTCTCTACTTGTTTTTTTTTTTGACATAGGGTCTCGCTTTGTAGTTCAGGATGGCCCTGAGCTTAGCTTCAAACTCCCATCACAGCAATCCTCCTGCCTCTGCCTCCCAAGTGCTGGGATGACAGGCATGAGCCACCACGCCCAGTACTGTGGTCTGTGGTTCTGATTGCTGCTGAGCGTGAGTCTCCGGGCCCAGCATTGTATGTGGTTACCGGGGATCGAACCCAGGTCTTTGTGCTTGCTGAGACAGGTGCTGGAACTACTGAGCTAAATCCCCAGCTCAGGCAGAACTTTTTTTTTTTTTGTAGGTTTTTGTGTTTTGTTTTTTTTTTTTGTTTTTAGGTTTTTTGAGACAGGGTCTCGCTTTTGTGGTTCAGGCTGGCCCCGAGCTCAGCCTCAAACTCACATCACAATCCTCCTGCCTCTGCCTCCCGAGTGCTGGGATTACAGGCATGAGCCACCACGCCCGGCACTGTGGTATGTGGTACTAGTTGCTGCTGGGTGTGATTCTCCACACCCAGTATTGTTATGTGGTTACCGGGGAATCGAACCCGGGCCCTTGCGCTTGCAAGACAGGCGCCGGAACCACTGAGCTAACTCCCTGGCCCTTGTAGGTTTTTTTGTTTGTTTGTTTGTTTTGTTTTGTTTTGTAGGTTTTTTTTTTTTAGTGTTTTTTTTAGTTTCTTTGAGATAGGATCTTGCTTTTGTAGTTCAGGCTGGCCCTGAGCTCAGCCTCAAACTCACATCATAGCGATCCTCCTGCCTCTGCCTCCCGAGTGCTGTGATTAGAGGCATGAGCCACCATACCCGACACTGTGGTATGTGGTACTGGTTGCTGCTGGAGTGAGTCTCCACGCCCAGTATGGTATGTGGTTACCGGGGATCGAACTCAGGCCCTTGCGCTTGCAACACAGGCGCTGGAACCACTCAGCTAAATCCCCAGCCCAGGCAGAACATTTTTTAGCGCATGCAGGGGATGGAACCCAGGGCGTTCACATTAAACTACATCTGAAAACCTTTTTGTTTTATTTTAAAACAAGGTCAGACCGGAGATTTAGCTCAGTGGTTCAGGCACTTGTCCTGCAAGCGCAAGGACCTGGGTTCGATCCCAGTAACCATATACAATACTGGGCCTTGAGATTCACGCCCAGCAGCAACCAGTACCACAGACCACAGTGCCAGGTGTGGTGGCTCATGCCTGTAATCCTAGCACTTGGTAGGCAGAGGCAGGAGGATTGCTGTGATGTGAGTTTGATGATGAATGCAGGGCCAGCCTGAACTATAATAAGTGAGACCCTATCTCAAAAACAAACAAGCAAACAAAAAAAACAAGGTCAGACTAAGCTGATAAATTATGTAGACTGGGTTCAAACTTGAGATCCTCCTGCCTCAGCCTCTTAAGTCCTGGGGTGATAGGAGTGCAGGCCCGACTCATGGCCCTTGGATTGAACCTGTGTCGGTTTCATATCATGGGCTGGGGCCTGGGTCAGTGGTAGAGCTTGTGCCCTGCATGTGGAAAGTGCTTGGCTCTCTTCCCTGTGATTCCAAAACAAAACGGATGGAGTAAAAGAAGCCAGCCGCACGCAGCACCCGGAAAAGGAGCCTGGCAATAAATAGTTCAGAAAGCACAGCGCCAGTAACTTCCGGAAGGCGCTGGGGGTGGGGGGGGTTGGGGGGATGATACAGGTGGAGAAAGGATGGGGGAGGGGCGGGGCGGGCTCCCTGACTGGCGGTTCGGGCCCTGGCCTGAGGCTAGCACCTGGGTGCTGATTCCTAACAGTGGCTCTTTCCTGGGACATTTGTTGCTGTCACAAGCTAGGGCTGGCTGCTCCTGGCCCAGAGCCTGTGCTCAGCACCCTGCGGTGTCCAGGACGCCCCCGCAGAGAACTCATGTTCCCTGATGGTAGAAGTGCCCAGGACAGACCTGGGTTTGTAATTGTTAGCTGTTTTGTACTTCTGTGTGTATGTGTGTAGTTTTTTTTTTTTTCCTGTGCGTTGGTCTCATCATTTAAAAAGGAAAGGAAGAGAGGGGGAGATAGAAAAAAAGAAATAAATGGCCAAGCGCAGTGGTGCATGCCTGCTATCCCAGCTGCTTGGGAGCTGGGTCGCAGGATCTCAAGTTCAAGGCCAGCCTGAGAGACTTAGCAAAAGTAAAGAGTGTTTTGTAAGGGCTCGGGATATAGCGCAGTGGTTCTGGCGCCTGTATTACAAGCACAAGGACCTGGGTTCGATCCCCGGTAACCACATACCGTACTGGGTGTGGAGACTCACCCCAGCACCAACCAGTGCCACATACCACAGTGCCGGGTGTGGTGGCTCACGCCTGTAATCCCAGCACTCGGGAGGCAGAGGCAGGAGGATTGCTGTGAAGTGAGTTGGAGGCTGAGCTCAGGGCCAGCCTGAACCACAGAGCAAGATCCTGTCTCAAAAAAACCTTAAAAAAAAAAAAAAGAGCTAGCATTGTAAAAGTTAAGACTTTTTTTATTTAAAGTGGCAGGCAGGAATTTGGGTGAAAAATGAGCGGTAGAGGCCGGGGCTGGCGGATGGGGTTGGAGACACTGAATAGCTCATGTCACGCCCCCACCCAGCACCAGCAGCAAGTCCTGCAGGCTGTGGAGCGGGCCAAGCAGGTGACAGTCGGGGAGCTGAACAGCCTCCTTGGGGTGAGTCTCCTCTTTGGGGAGCACTGCCATCCCCACCCCTGGCACCCAGCAGGGCTAGTGCTGGAGTGGTGGGTGGGCCGCCAGCCTGAGCTCTGGCTTCCCCGGGGACCCGGGGCAGGGCACCCCAGGTCCAGTACTGTCCCCACCGGCCTGGCCCATCCTCTTTCCTCCTCTAGCAGCAGCAGCTCCAGCCCCTGTCCCACCACGCCCCCCCTGTGCCCCTCACCCCTCGCCCAGCTGGCCTGGTAGGCAGCAGTGCCACAGGGCTGCTCGCCCTGTCTGGAGCATTGGCTGCCCAGGCCCAGCTGGTGGCAGCCACCAAGGAGGACCGCGTGGGCGTGGAGGCCGATGGGTCTAGAGGTGAGTGGGCGGCCTGGTGCAAGGGCTGATGGGAGGAAGGCCTGGGAGTGCTGTGGGGCCACGGCTCAGCCTGACTGTGCTGTCTTTGAGCAGATCTCTAGCTGTCTCTGGGCCTCTATCCAAAATGGGTCAGGAAGAGACAGTCCACTGATTACAGAGAGGTGGAAGCTGAGGAGTTTCTGAGCTGGGAAGAGGGCTTTGTAAGGTAGAGAGAGAGCCAGGTGTGGTGGCACTTGTGATCTCAGCACTCGAGATGCTGAGTTAGGAGGATCGCCATGAACTCCAGCCAGTCTGGGCTACATACTGAGACTGTCTCTCCAAAAAGCCACAGAAGACAACAACAGAAAGCCCGAGGATGATAAACTGTAGAGGGTTGTGCCCCTTCTCCCCGCACTGTGGGATATAAAACCCTGATTCTTTTTCTCTTTTTCCGCCCCTGCCATCTGCCAGTGGAAAGAGCCCTGAGTCCGGTAAGTTGAGTGACCGTGAATTCCGGGTCGCTCTAAGCCAACAAGTTCTCAGAATGAGATCCACACCCCATTTCCAAGCTGCGTGGCTCAGGATCTGTCTATGAGAGAGCTTTATTCAGCTGAATTTTTCAAACGAAAGCCAGAAACTGGGTGTGGTGGCCTACTGGTCATCCTAGTTCTCAAAAGGCTGAGGCAGGAGAGTTTCTTTAAGTCCAGACTGGGTTAAGTAGCAAGACGTTGTTTTGAAAAATAAAAAAAATGAAAATCACACTTTGAAACATCATCGAGGCTCTGAACATAAAAGCTGCCTGACGGCCATACCTGTAAACTGAGCCCTCCTGGCCTATGCCCGGGCCCCAAGACCTCAGTTTACCCATCTGGGCTACAGGATAAGCTTGCAGCGAGGGAGAGGATTATCACTCGGTGAGTGCCACACAACTGGGGACCCCAGGGTCCTGAGCTTTCCCCCCACCTGGTCCTGCCTCCCTGCAGAGTGCGTCCCCCTCACCCCCGGAGAGTCTGGTGGAGGAGGAGAGACCCAGCGGCCCTGGGGGCGGTGGGAAGCAGCGGTCTGAGGACAAGGACCTGTCAGGACCTTACGTGAGTTGGGGGGCAGTGGGGAACCCAGGTAGGTACATGTGTCCCAGATCGGTCCCTGGCATTGACCCGGGAGCCTTCCAGGGTCCAGCTGCCTGTGTGGCCCTTACTCTGGAGTCTTCCGTAGGTCCCCACGGCTCCTGGAGCAGTGGTCAATCCGGAGAGGTCCTCCGCTGCCAGCCTTGATCCCAGTGGCTGAGTCTGCAGCCTGCTCCCTGCTGCCGGCTGGCTTGGGTTTGGCTGATGTCTTGGTTTCTCAGCGGCTCCTCCTTTCTTCTCCTCTCTCTCTTTCTTTGAGACAGGGTCTCAGTTTGTAGTTCAGGCTGGTCCTGAGCTCACTCTAGCCCAGGCTAGCCTGGAACTCACAGCAGTCCTCCTGCCTTTGCCTCCCGAGTGCTGGGATTATAGGCGTGAGCCACCACGTCCGGCACTGTCGTAACCCAGCCCACCTTTCTTCTTTTTCAAGCCGGTCTTGGTTTAGAAATGGAATTAGCTCAGTGGTTCCAGTGCCTGTCTTGCAGGTGCAAGGGCCCGGGTTCGATTCCCTGGCAACCACATACAATACTGGGCATGGAGACTCACACCCAGCAGCAACCAGTACCACATACCACAGTGCCGGGCGTGGTGGCTCACGCCTGTAATCCCAGCACTCGGGAGACAGAGGCAGGAGGATTGCTGTGATGTGAGTTTGAAGCTAAGCTCAGGGCCATCCTGAACTACAAAGCGAGACCCTGTCTCAAAAAGGGAAAAAAAAAAAAAAAAAAAGAAATAACAGCAACTGGGCCTGGGGATTTAGCTCAGTGGTTCCAGAGTCTGCTTGGCAAATGCAAGGTCCCGATTTCAATCCCAGGTAACCACATATCACAATGCCGGGCGTGGTGGCAATAGGGAGCCACAACAGGATATAGAGCAGAGGCAGAGAAAGGTCTTAGGAAACCAGCCTGGAAGGGGCTGGGCAGGAGGCCAGGTGCCCAAGGGGCCCTGTGACACACCAGCCTTGCCTTCCATCAAGCAGGTGGCTGCAGGGGTCAGGGAATCCGTTCCTTCTGAGATGTTGGGGGTGTGAGGAAGCATGGGAGGCTAAGTCCCTCCTCCTTGTGTCCCCCAGGAAAGTGATGAAGATAAGAGCGACTACAACCTGGTTGTGGATGAGGTGGGTCCTGGGGTGTAGGGGCGTCTTCCCTCTCTGGGAGGGGCACCCCAGGATTGGGGACCTCACCCCCTCTTTATGGGTGCCTGGGCTAGAGGGGAGTTGGAGGTCAGATTCTGGGGACCAGGGATGTCTTCTCTCCATGTCACCCTACCCTGTGTCACCCAGGACCAACCCTCAGAGCCGCCCAGCCCGGCCACTACACCCTGTGGAAAGGCGCCCATCTGTGTCCCTGTCCGGAGGGACCTCGGGGACAGCCCGGCCTCCCTGGCCTCCAGCCTGGGCTCACCGATCCCCAGAGCCAAAGAGGTCCTCCTGGTAAGATTGGTGAGGGGTGCTTCAAACTCACTTGCTTCATCTGGGGTTTGGTTTCCTTTTCTCGCCCTACTGGGGACAGAACACAGTGGGCGACACACCCACACACGCAGCCCTTTTTTTTATTTGAGACAGTCTCATTAGCTTGCTAAGCTACTCACAGTGGATTCAAACTCTCATCCCTCCTGCCTCAGCCTCCCAGAGTGCTGGGACACAGGCGTCAACCTGCCCTTCCCCGTGACCCTTTGCCTCCTCATCTTTCCTGCATGGTCAACCTCGGTAAATATTCCAATGACAATTCCGTAGCTAAGCTGGGAAAATAAATATTAAGAGCAATTCACCACCTTACATGGGAAACAAGGACCTCTTGCAATAAATAGGCAATCCCACAGAAATAAACAGCAGCAGAGCCCTGGCATCCAGCGAGGCGGACCGCAGGCCCCAGCGATGGCCGCGTCCTCCAGAGCCACTGAGACCGGTGGCCCCGGCCCAGACCTCCCGGAAGGAGACGCTCTTTAGCCCAGGAGCCTTTCCACCGTCCTGGTGGCTTTAATGCGGGGAGTGCGGACCATCGAAGAACCGCCCCTGGGTGTGAGATTCAGCTCTAGTCTTGGGTTTACCGCCTTCCCAAATCTTCCCCAGGCCCCTGCCCTGCACTTACCCTGGGTGAGATTGTCAGTTTCTAGGCCTCCCCTGCCAACAGGTTGCCATGGCAACTGCCAGAGGTTGGGGCTCCCACTCGATCTTAAGTGCTTCCTCCCTCCACCTCCAGGGAAGCTTGGGGTGGGGGGAAGGTTGGGACAAGTCCTTCCTCCTCCAGGAGACCGCTCAGGCCCCACCTGTCACGTCTCTGTGCCGTGGGAAGCTGAACTGAAGGCAGACCAGATACAAAGTACTCTCTTCCCCGGTGCTGGCTGAACCCAGGCCTCTGCCCTGAGCTCCATCCCCAGCCCATTTGACTTGTTATTTTGGGACAGGGTTTCGATCAGTCTCTGAGCTGTCTGGGCTGGGATGGAACTTAAGAGTCCTCCTGCCTCAGCCTCCCGGGGTGCTGGGATGACAGGCTTGGGCCGCTGTGTCTGCTGTGATGAAGAGTCCTTTCCAGGAGGAGGGATGGAGTTGTGAAGCCCCGATGGCAGTCTGTCTGGTTCCCCCTTTCCCTCAGCTCTCCAGCCCTGGGGCAGCTGTGGGGATGGGGATATCCGTAGCACCCCGATTCCCAGGCCCCAGACCCCTCCACCTGAGAGCTCATCGCACATCTGCCTCTTGGTGAGCCCACTCCAGCAGCTCCAGTTCCTCCCAAAGCCCAGCACTGTGGCACATGCCTGTCTTTCCAAGTGACCCAGGAGGCTGAGGCAGGAGGATCACAAGTTCAAGTCCAATCTGTAGCGACTCACCAAGACCTTGTCTCAAAACATAAAGAAAAAGGGCTGGGTTGCACCTCAGAGGCGAGCGCGGCCCGCAGATGCACACCTGCTACCGGCTGCCCGCCGGAGGTGCCTCCTCGGAGCACTGCCCGCTGTGTCCCCTGCTTTTTTCTCCCACATGGCTTCTGCCCAGGTCCTTGGGCCATGCGTTGCCTGGTAGTGCACTCCGCCTCTTCTCTGCAGAGTGACCTTCCCACCGGGCCTCCCACTTCCAAGTCCTGCGATTCCTCCCCACCCCAGGATGCGTCCACCCCTGGGCCCAGCTCAGCCAGTCACCTCTGTCAGCTGGCAGCCAAGCCGGTACCCTCCACAGACAGCCTGGGTGAGACCATCCCCCAAATTCTCAACTCTGTGATTGGGGTAGCTGGGACAAAAGGAGGGACCCAGGATAGGGGCCCAGAGTAGGAGGCTCAAGAACATTCTTAAGATACTAGTGGACACTGGGTCTGGGTTTTTGAGGGATGAGTAGGAGTTCACCGATCGGCAAAGAGATGGGAGGGCCCAAGATCGGGGTCCAGACAGTCTAAAGTCCTGATCCTTCTCGCTCAGCGCTGAGGAGCCCCCTGACTCTGTCCAGCCCATTCACTACGTCCTTCAGCCTGGGCTCCCACGGCACCCTCAACGGGGACCTCTCCGTGCCCAGCTCCTACGTCAGCCTCCACCTGTCCCCCCAGGTCAGCAGCTCTGTGGTGTACGGACGCTCACCCATGGTGAGTCCTCCTGGTGGGAGCACCAGGCAGGGGTCCTCTGGGGCTGGGAGGACGGGTAGAGGGTCAGGGAAGGGGCCTTGGCTTGGCAAGTACGTGAGGAAGACAACCTGAGTCTTAGCTCACGGGCTTGGGCCAGGTCAGCCGCTGCGGCTGTGCACAAACAGCTGTGCTCAGGCTGTATGAGAAGGAGCAGTGTCCGGCCCTGGGAGGTTATTTACAAAGCCAAGCGGTGGCCTGGGCGGGTCCTGAAGTTGTGCTTTGCAGATCTGAACATCGGATAGATTATTTCTACCCTTCCTATAGGCATCAAGGGGTCTTGGGATTTGCTGGATAGAGACTGTGGGGTTCCCCCAAACAGCTGTCTTAAGTGCAGGGGAGCAAGTTCCTCTACTTCTGGCAGAAGGATGGGGCATGGGACAGGGCAGAGGTGGCTGCAGGTGCCCACTCTGGAGCACCTGCTTGGTGTCCCGGCAGATGGCGTTTGAGTCACACCCCCACCTCCGAGGCTCCTCCATCTCCTCTTCCTTGCCTGCTGTTCCAGGGGGGAAGCCGTGAGTATGGGCCACGCGGTCCCCTCCGCCTGCTGTGGGAGTCATTGTGTGGGCGCTATGTGGGGTTCCTGTGTGCCCAAGTCTCTTCTGTAGGGTAACAGGACATTGATCCATCCTGGCTGGGGGTGCTCCTGTGAGGATGGGTGGGGCCCAGAACAGGTGGACCCAGGCATGGCCGGAACTCCTGCATTTCTGTCCTAGGAGTCCCCACCTCGGGGTCCTGTGGGCTCTTGACATGTGGCCACCGTAACGAGGAATGAAACATTGCATTGAAATTCAGTCCTTTTGGTTTGCTGCTGTTAGTGTTTTTGGTCTTAGGATATGGAACTCAGGGCCTTCACACTGAGCAGCAGCCCCAGCCCTATTTTCTAAATTGAGTCGGGGTCTTGCCAAGTCACCAAGGTGCCCAGGCTGGGCTGGAACTTGCAATCCTGCCTCAGTCTCCCAGAGTACTGGGATGGCAGGCGAGGTCCACACAGTGTTCATTAAAGCGTAACTGGCCCCATGAGGCCGGGACTTGTGCCCAACAATGTGTCCGAGCTCTGGGACCCTGAGGCCCTCCCCTGGATGCCTGCTTACCGTGCCTAGGCTGCCCCAGTGCCTTCCCACCTATACTGTGTGCGAAGTCCCCTCTCTGGTTCCTGAGCCCTGCGGTATCAGGGAGCAGGTAGGAGATGCCCTGAGCGCAATGAGGAGGCCCCCGCCTGGCCCTGGCCCACGCTGCCTCCACCCCCGCAGGGCCTACTCCTTCCACGTGTCCGCGGACGGCCAGATGCAGCCCGTACCCTTCCCCTCGGACGCGCTGGTAGGCGCGGGGATCCCGCGGCACGCGCGGCAGCTGCACACGCTGGCTCATGGCGAGGTGGTCTGCGCTGTCACTATAAGTGGTTCCACGCAGCACGTGTACACGGGCGGCAAGGGCTGCGTGAAGGTGTGGGACGTCGGCCAGCCAGGGGCCAAGACGCCTGTGGCCCAGCTGGACTGCCTGGTGAGGGGGTGGGGCCTGAAGGTCAGGGGCGGGGCTTTCAGTTAACCGCGGTTCCGGGCTTATGGAGCAACCAGAAGCGCTTACGAGCCGGGGCGGGGCATACAACCCTAAGGGGCGGGACTTACAAAAGGCTTGATTGATATGGGACAAGGCGTAGCCTGCAACTAAAGGCGTGGCTCCTAGGTGTAAGGGTGGGTCTAACGGGGCAAGACGGCATTATAAGGAGGTGGGGATTTGGCCCCCCAAAAGATGGATTTATGGTAAAACAGGCCTGACCGACAACTAAACAAGGCGTGGCCTGCATCCTTAAGGAGTGTGGCTGACTGGATCAGGGGGGACTTGCAGGCCCAAGGTCTGATGCTTTGGCCCTAGAGGGCGTGGCTGCCTCGAGGCAGGGCAGAGGCACCCTTGGGTGGGTCTTCTGGGCCCGTGGCCAGGAGGACCAACCACAGCCCGGTTTGCCTTTGTTGGGTTCTTCCAGAACCGGGACAACTACATACGCTCCTGCAAGCTGCTGCCTGATGGCCGGAGCCTCATCGTGGGCGGGGAGGCCAGCACCTTGTCCATCTGGGACCTGGCGGCACCCACACCCCGCATCAAGGCTGAACTGACCTCATCTGCGCCCGCCTGCTATGCCCTGGCCGTCAGCCCCGACGCCAAGGTCTGCTTCTCCTGCTGCAGTGATGGCAACATCGTGGTCTGGGACCTGCAGAACCAGACTATGGTCAGGTGGGTGTGGATGGCTGGGACCCTGGCCGGGCCTGCCTGCTCTCCTGCCCTGGAGCGCACGGGTTGATGCTGGGAGGGCGCTGGCCTCTCTTTACAGGCAGTTCCAGGGTCACACGGATGGGGCCAGCTGCATCGACATCTCGGACTATGGCACCCGGCTGTGGACAGGCGGCCTGGACAACACCGTGCGCTGCTGGGATCTGCGCGAGGGTCGCCAGCTGCAACAGCATGACTTCAGCTCGCAGGTGCTGGAGGCTGGGGAGTGAATTCCTCTCCCATCCTCCGGAGGCGCCCTTTCCAGATTCAGGACAGGGCTAATGTCTGCTGTCAGTGTCCTCTTTCTTATAAAGAGACCCATTCTAGCTGGGTGTGTTTGCACAGCCCTGTCAGCCCAGCACTCCGGGAGGCTGAAGCAAGAGGATCTCAAATTGGAGCCCAGCCTGGGTAACCCAGCGAGACCTTGTGTCAAAAGGAAAAATAAGAAAGGGCTGGGGATGGAGCTTAGGATCCCCAGTACTGAAAAACTGAAAAAAAAGATAAATTGACAGATTCTCCACTTTAGCTCTCCAAAGATGCAGAAAAATTTAGGCCTGATTCCTGCTAAGCTGTGGGTCTGCTGAGCCCCTCCCATCATCTTCCCGGACCCCCTATCTCCACACAGCTGTTCTCTTCCCAGCCTCCGCCCTCTGACACCTGGGGAGCCACTCACTGGGGACAGACAGTGGCCGACCCGAGGCCAGGGGCTGGGGAGTCAGGGTCCACAGCAGGTGCCGTGGGGAAGGGGCTGGTGGAAGCTAGGGGCTCCCAGAGGCACAGCAGTGGGAGGGAGCATGGGTGTGGCCATGTTCTGCCAGCCAAGGATTGGCTCCTGGGCCTGTCACTCTATCTTCTACCTCCCTCCCCGTATGCACTCCTCGCCCTGAGTGAGGTGCTTGTAGGCTTCTGCTTTTCCCTTCCTTTTCCAATTGGTGGACCCATTTATAATTCTGCTCTCCTTCATTGAAACCTGGGGAAGGGTCGGGTCCTATTTTCCAAGCTCTTCTTTTATTTTTTGTGCTTCTGGGGCTCACATTGAGGGCCTTCACACTGAGCTACCTGCCTTGTCTTTTTTGTTTTGTTTTGTTGAGACAGAGTCTCATTTTGTAATTCGGACCAGCCTTGAACTCACTGTGTAGCCGGGCTTGTTCTTGAAGTCATGGTGATCTCCTGCCTCAGCCTGCAAAATGCTGAGATTACAGGCATGTGCCACTATGTCAGCTTTATTCTTTATTTTTTTTTTTTTTAGGTTTTTTTTGAGACAGGGTCTCGCTTTGTGGTTCCGGCTGGCCCTGAGCTCAGCCTCCAACTCACATCACAGCAATCCTCCTGCCTCTGCCTCCCGAGTGCTGGGATTACAGGCGTGAGCCACCACGCCCGGCACTGTGGTATGTGGTTACCAGGGAACCGAACCCGGGCCCTTGCACTTGCAAGACAGGCGCCGGAACCATTGAGCTGACTCCCCAGCCCCAGCTTTATTCTTTTTTTTTTTTTTTTTTTTGAGACAGGGTCTCGCTTTGTGGTTCAGGCTGGCCCTGAGCTCAGCCTCAAACTCACATCACAATCCTCCTGCCTCTGCCTCCCGAGTGCTGGGATTACAGGCGTGAGCCACCACGCCAGGCACTGTGGATGTGGTGCTGGTTGCTGCTGGGTGTGGGTCTCCACACCCAGTATTGTTATGTGGTTACCGGGGAATCAAACCCGGGTCCTTGCGCTTGCAAAACAGGCGCCGGAACCACTGAGCTAACTCCCCGGCCCCAGCTTTATTCTTTATTTTGAGGCAAGCTGTCACTAAATCGCCCAAGTTGATCTTCAACTTGAGCTCCTCCTGCTTTAGCTTCTCAGAGCGCCAGGATGCTAGACAAAGCGCCCCCAGTCTAGTTTCTTCCATTTTATTTTATTTTATTTTTCATTGTTTGAGACAGGGTCTTGCTTTGTAGTTCAGGCCGATCGTGAACTCACTGTGTAGCCCAGGCCAGCCTCAAACTCACAGCCACCCTCCTGTCTCAGCCTCCCGAGTGCTGGGATTACAGGTATGAGCTATCACACCTGGCAAGTTTCTTCCAATTTTATATCCTTTTTGCTTTCTTTGGCTTGATTCATCCTTCCTTTCTTTCTCTCTGTCTCTCTTTCCTTTTCTTTTCTTGAGACAAACTCTCTTTGTCTAACCCTGCTGACTTCAGACTTGCTTTGTAGCCCATGGTGGCCTTGTGATCCCCCTGCCTTAGCCTTCTGTGAACCCACAGGTGCAGGTGGACACCGCTGCTCATTTTTTGTCCTCGAAGGCTTAAGTGGACGGCACTATTTCTGGAGACCCCATGGGAGTCCTTCCTGGCCCCCTGGCTGTCCCCACTTTGTACGGCTGTTTCCAGGATATGGAACTCGCAGCCTTCACACTAACATCCCCAACCAACCCTTCCTTTTTTCTGAATTGAGTCAGGCTGGCTATAGAGGCTGGGGGCTTCTCTGGCGCAGACCTGGGCTGCTTCCGCACACGCCTCATCCATGAGCACCAGTCCCAGGGTTGTGGGTGGGTGGGTGGGTCACAGCCTCCTCCGGAGAACTTGGAGCCCTTTCAGATCACAACAGAAAAGCAGCATTGGC
>PVIR01040822.1:0-13105 GCA_004026965.1 Petromus typicus
GGCTGGCCTCAAGCTGACTTTGTAGCACAGGCCAGCCTCAAATTCAGCAGTCCTCCTGCCTCTTCCTCCCAGTGCTGGGATTACAGACGTGAGCAACCACACCTGGCACTGTGGTATGTAGCATTGATTGCTGGTGGACATGAGTCACCACACCTGGCATTGTTGTATGTAGTTACCAGGGATTCAATTCCAGAACTTGCACTTGCAAGGCAGGTACCTCAACCACGGAGCTAAATCCCCAGCCCTGATTTTATTCTTTTTGCAAGTTGAACATCTATTAGTATTCTCAATTTTTACATATATCTTCTGATTTCATTAAGTAATCTGTATTTTTTTTCTTTTAGCTTATTGAACATCTTTAACATATTCAATACATTCTAATGAAAATAATCTGCCTTAATATAAAGTGAGACTCTAGAATCCTTAAAACTATTTTCACTTTCTTCTCATTGTTTATAATTTTTTATTATATTTGCAATTTGAAAAAAGAACTGGGACAGTCTTTGCACTACCTCATAATTCAGGGAACTGCATCACCAATGAGCCTAACCTACACTTCTGGAGTTGTCAAACTTTTCTTCAAGCTCTTCTTCCTTCTGATGTCTACCTGCATAATATGCTCCATTCTCACATTTCCCCCCAGCATTTTAGAACTCCTAAAAACTGTTATCAAGTCTATCACTACTTTAAATGAGAGAGTACTCAATACTGTGCCTCTAGTATCCCACAATTACTCTTGATAATTAGATACATTTACATGCTAATGGACGCATCCTTTATAGTACATTTCCTCCCTGCGTATGCACATTACACTGGTAGAAAAACCCTAAACAGGCATTTCAAATGCCTAAATTTTACTTTCCTTTCTATTTGAATTCATTTTTGTTTTTAAAATTATGTACAGGTATTCAAATGGCTGTTAAATTATTTTCAATACCAAGGATTGAACTCAGGACCTTGCACTGGCCAGGTAGAAGCAGCACCACTGAGCTACATCCCTGACCCATGGCCTTCAGATTTTTGAGAAGTGTTCTGATCTAGATATTATTAAACTAATATGTTCTTAAGAGCAAGATGTAACTTCTTGGTTTATCATCTTTCTGCAGTCATGCCCTTCCTAAGGACACTCTGATTCTTTCGCAATGCAAGCTAAAGCGTAGGTGACATTTTTAAATATGTTTTAAATTTTATGAGTGTTGGTTAGGCCATTCTTTTCTAGGAGGTTTGAAGTAGTGAATTGATCTGAAAACAGATCCCTTCTTCTGAAATATTATGACACAAATAGTATGATATACTTAGGATTTTGATGCTATATAATGAGGAAACATTCTTTCTAGCACAAGTTGAAGGAGGTTATCTTGGGAAAAATCACATTTTGCTACTGAAATAAAGAAGGATAAAATGGATTTTAGTCTCTTGAACTTCAATTTAAATTTAACTTACTTGATTACGGAGATTGTGGACTTGAATAAAGATTTTACTTTTTACAGAAGAACAGTATTTCTTAGTTTCAAAATTTACACCAAAATAAATCATTTATTTGCATTATTCTATGTGTTTTATCACATGTATAGTTGCATTCAGTATGCACAATATTCAGGATATACAATAGTTACATTACTGAAAAAACCTTCCCAGCAAAGTGTTTTTATGTGTTCCAGTTATCCCAAGGCAACTGGTGATCCACAGTTTTTCCCCCGATCTAGTTTTATTATTTTCCAGAAAATCATAGAGATGGTAGTGGGTAATACATGACATGTTGAGTTTTGCCTTTTATCCTCAACATGGCACCTTTGGGATTCACTCACAGTAATTGCAATGATCCTTCATCTTTTTCTTTACAGTCATGTCTAGATTTTCAAACTGTCAATAAGATTACTCTAAATATTCTTGTAGTTATTTTTGTGTTAATTATTTTCTAGGGTAATATTTGTCAATGCAATGGATTACAAAAATAATTCATGTTTAACTTTCTTCATAATAAAACACTTAAACTAGTTCTACCAAGGGGTTGTGTCCTTTGTAATTCTGGACCGACATATATAACTTTTCCAATTGTTCCTTATCCTTATGGATATTTTTAAATGGTAGTTATAATTTTCATTGTGACCATTATATTGCCTATAAGAGTATTATAATGCAGATCATATTTGCATTTTACTAGTGGCTGGCTTTATCCAGAATTGTATGTTTTGGGGCTGAGGATTTAGCTCAGTGGTTCCAGTATCTGCCTGGCAAGTGCAAGGCCCTGAGTTCAATCTCTAGCACTACATACCACAGTGCCATAAGTAGGAGGTCACTCCTGTAATCAGAGTACTCAGTACCACCTACCATAATGCAAGGTATAATGGCTCAGATCTGTAATCCCAGCACTCTGGAAGCAGAGGCAATAGAATTGGCAAGAGACCAAGGCCAGCCTGGGCTACACAGTTGAGGTCAGGGCCATCTTGAACTACAAAGCAAGAACCTGTCTCAAAATACTAATAAATAAATAAATAAATAAATAAATAAATAAATAAAAATTGTATATCCTTTTACATAATCTGTATATCTTATATGATGGAATGTTCATTAAAATAATTTGCTCTCCAAAAATAAGAAATATCTAGGAATCAAACTAACAGGAGGTGTAAAACCTCTACTCTGAAAACTACACCACTGTGAAAAAGGATATAGAAGATGATATCAGAAAATTGAAAGACATTTCTTGTTCCTGGGTAAGAACCAATATCATCCTACCACCCCCCCATATAAAAATGAGAATTAAGTTGTGTCTTATACTGGTACAAATCCCCATTATGGAGTGCAATCATGATGTGTATATTTAATGTACCAATAAAGATAAAAAAAAGAACCAATGTCATCAACGTGGCTATACTCCCACAAATGCTACACAGATTCAATGTAATCACACTAAAAATCTCAACAGCATATTTTACAGAGCTAAGGAAGGTAATCGAAAAATTCATCTGGAACCATGAAACCCCAAATTGCAAAAGCAATTCTAAGCAACAAGGACGTGGCAGAGGCATCAGAATTTCCAACTTGAAACTATACTACAAAGCCATTGTGAGAAAAACAGTACAGTACTCACAAAATAACGGACTTGAGAATCAGTGGAATACATTAGAGTATCCAGAAACAACTCCAGATACACCGAGCCACCTCATCTTTGACAAAAGAGATAAATGTCCTCAATGGAAGAAAGACAGCCTCTTTAGTAAATGGTACTGGAAAAACTGTGTTTCAATTTGCAAAAGACTAAAGCTAGACCTATCTCTTTCACAATGCACTAAACTCAAATCAAAATGCATTAGAAACCTAAATGTTAAAACAGAAACACTAAAACTGTTGCAAAACAGATTACCTAGAACTCTTGGAGACATTGACTTAGGGAAATAATTTACGAATCAAATGTCTGCAGCATGAGGACTAGCAGAAGGAAGTAACACATGGTATTTCATCATATTAAACATTGTATTTAAAAGGAAATAGGGTGTTGGACGAGGGGAAAAAGAATGTGGTAGTAATTTTAAAAAAGGAAACAAAGCTTAATGTATATAGGGTGGGTGGGAAATTGTAGTGTGTGGGTTGGGGAACGGAAAAAAATGAGAGTCAAGTAATGTTATATACTGGTACAAACTCTCAATGTTGAATGTGGTGATGGTGTGCCTATATAATGTACCAATAAAAATTTGAATTAAAAAAAAAGCTGCGCAGCAAGAGAAGCCACCAACAAACTGAAAAGACAACAGACAATATGGGAAAAATGTTTTAAAATTGAAATCCTCATTGGTACATTACATATACATATCATAATAGCACTCAACAATGAGGATTTGTATCAGTACATGACACAATTTAATTCTCATTTTTCCCCATAGCCCTACCCACCCTACCACCCTCAGCCCTATATTAATAAACTTTTTTTCTTTCTTTTTTGTTATAATATTATTATTTTGCCCCTTCACCCTATTTCACTTTGAGTATTTTCTATTTCACAATATCTAATATACATTCTATGACTCATTTACATCTTTATTTTCTCATACTAGAGAAAAGATGCGATATTTACATATCTGTGACCTATTGATTTAACTTATGCGGATGTCCTCAAGGTAAGTCCATTTAAGTATAAATGATTCAAACTTATCATTTTTTATGGAAGAGTAATACTCCATTGTGTAGGAGAACAACAGCTTTTTTATCCAGTCTCTAGTTGATAAACATTTGGGTTGTTTCCAAGATTTAGCAATCACACACTGAGCTCCTATAAACATGGGTGCACATATGTCACTGTGATATGAATCTTTTAATTCTTGTGTGTATATACTTAGCAGAGCGATGGCCAGGTCAAATGGGACTTGCAGCCCTAGCTTTTTGAGGTATCTCCAAACTTATCTCCACAGGGGCTATATGAGTCTACATTCCCACCAACAGTGGAGAAGGGTTCCTTCTACTCCACAGCCTCGCCAACACTTGTTGCTGGCTGATTCTGACATAGCAGCCATTCTTTGTGGAGTGAGATGAAGTCTTAATGTTGTTTTCATTTGCACCTCTCAAATGACTAGTGATGTTGAACATTTCTTCACATGCTTCTTAGCTGTTTTTATTTCTTCTTCTGAAAAGTGTCTGTTCATTCAGATGCCCATTTTTGAACTGGGTCTTTATATTTGGGTGGGTTGATATTTTAACCCTTTTATATATTCTAGACAGTAACCTTTTGGATGAGTAATGGCTGATAAAGATTGTTTCCCATATTGTTAGTTAACTTTTCACTTTACTGGTGGTTTCTTTTGCAGTGCAGAAATCTCTCAATAGGATGAGATCCCATTTATTGATTTCTTCTACCAGTTCTCATGCTATGGAGGATTTATTCATGAAATCTTTTCCTAAACCAGTGTCTTCAAGAGTTTTACCTAACGTGTTTTGTAGCAAGTTTAGTGTGTCTTTTTTAATATTTAGGTCACTAATCCACTTTGATTTTATTTTAGTACACTCTGAAAGGGATAGCTCTTTCTCAGACAAAGAGCTACTATTTATGGTATATAAAGAACTTTTAAAAATCAGTCTCCCCCTATTTAAAGACCTATTTCAAAAAAGGATAGCTGAAGTGAACAGACACTTCTCAGAGGAAGAAGTAAATGTGGGCAAGAAGTGTATGAAGAAATGATCAACATCACTGGAGAGATGCAGTCGTTGGAGAGATGCAGATGAAAAAAAAAATACTGAGACTCCATCTCACTCCACATAGAATGACTTCTATCGTGCAATTATCCACCAAGAAATGCTGACAAGGCTGTGGGAAGAAAGGAACCCTTCTCTGTTGTTGGTGGGAATGTAGATTAGTGCAACCACTGTGGAGATCAGTGTGGAGGTTCTTTAAAAACTAGGATTAGAGGTCACATTTGATTCTTCTATTCCCCTGCTAGGGAAATACACGGAAGGATTTAGATTCATATCAGCTACATAGGTGCACCCATGCTAATAGCAGCTCAGTTTGTGATACTCAAATCTTGGAAACAACCCAAGTGCTCATCAACTGGATATTGGATAAACAAGATTTTTTTAAAAATAAAAGAAGTGTTAGTCATAAAGAATGATAAATTTGAGTCATTTTTACTGAAATTGATGTACCTTGCGGACATACTCATACATGAAATAAATAGGTAACAGATGTGTAAATACTGTATCTTTGGTATGAGAAACTGAATATGTAAAAGAGTTCTAGAGTACATGATAGATATTGTGAAATAGGAATATTCAAAGGGCAATTGGTTTGCAGTAAATTAAGCAGGGAAAGAAATATTTTGATGATAAAAAAGAAGTAAAGATTATGTATATAGTGCCTGGGGGTGTTCTAAGATGGGTGGGGGAATAGGAAACATTAGAATTAATGTCATGCACTCATACAAATTCTCAATGTTGTGCATGTAAAATGTAACAATAAAAGCAATTTAAGTGAAATAAATAGGTCACAGATGTGTAAATACCACGTCTCTTCTTTGGTATGAGAAACTGAAGATATAAATGAGTTCTAGGGGTATAAAAAATATTCAAATGATAAAGGGGGCTAGAAGTATTAAATGCAGGGAAAATATAATGTTAAAAAAATAAACAAATTTGTGTGTATAGTGGGTGGGGGTGGTCAGGAAAATGGGAAAAATGAGAATTCAGTCATGTCATATACTAGTACAAATTTTCAGTGTTGATTGTGATCTCATTGTATACATAAAATGTACCAAAAATCAATTATTTTTAATAAAAGCAATTTAAAAGTATTTTGCTCATTTTATAACTACATTCTGTATTTGCTTATAATTTTGTGTACATTCTCAATATAATTATTTTATTAGACATGTGATTAGCACATATATTTTTCCAGTCTATATTTTATTATCTAATTTTTGGTGTATTTTTCAGAGAACAATCATTAAAATTTTTAATGAGTCTAAGTTTTTTAGTGCTTTACTGATATTATATTTGTTAAAATATCTAAGAAATTTCTGACAAACTTCAGGCTTGAGATTAAGGTTTGGATCATTATTTTCTTTCTACAGTGATGATATTTTCAATTACATGTATTTAAAGTGATTATCTTAATTTACTGAGTTATGTTTGTGTTTTGATAATAAGTGAATGCTGATACTTATTTATGTGCAGTACAAGATTCTATTTGCTATTTAATTTTAAATCTTTTCCTTGATTATCATCACACTGTGTTTATTATTTTAACTCTATTAATAACCTAAAATCGGATGTCATGCAAATTGATTCTTGTTTGTTCATAATTGTTTTGGTATTCTAATATTTTGTTTTTTTATACATAGTAAGAATATCAGTAAATATTTACTAGAAATTATATAACTACAGATTATATTGCTAAAATTTCAGTGATTTTTTAAAAAAATTATTGACATGGAAGGAATTAAAATTTTAATATATGCATTACTTCAGTTCTCTCAGAAACCTTCTATAATCCTTGTATTTCTCACTGTCTTTGTTGGAACAAAATACTGTAAACCAGCAGTTTTAAAAAGGAAAAAAAATTAGCTTACACTATTAAGGGTTTGTTAGCCCATGGTCAGCTGCATGCAAGTCAGAAACACCATGAACAGAAGCCATGGCTGAGAAAAGCTGCTAAGTTGATACCTAAGGAGCGGAGTGCAAAGGAAGGAAACTGAGCTAGAAACTACAGAAGGAAATTCCTTTTAGAAAGGAATTAGGAGCTAAACAGGTCAAGGTCAGGCTTTCTTGATCCACCTAGTGTGTTTCACTACTCTCATAAACATATGTCAAGAGAATCAATTTGATACTTAAAATTTACTATCATACTTGTCTATTTATTTAAGTACTTGGGATTTTTTCATCACATTATAGGAAAAACGAGATAAAATATTAGGGCAATCCAATGTGGACAATGTATATATTTAAATTATTTTGTGTGTTTTATATTTTTTAGCCTGGTAGTCTAGTTGTTAATTTGTATTGATTATAAATAAATTTACAAGGATTTAGAAAATAAATCAATCTTATTCTGGCTGAAGGCAGTGGCTTGGAAGAAGAAAAAGAATTGAGATGTGTTATATACATGTGCAAGTTATTCACAATATATGTAATCATCAAGTACTGCGAACATGTGCAAATAAAAATTTCAAGATTAGAAAATTAATTTAAAAATATTAAATATACTTGCAATATTTGGCTAGATTTTCACTTAGGTTTTTTTTTTTCTTTCATTTATGAGAGGATTTTTAAAAAAAAATTTTTGAAACAGGGTCTTTCTTTGTAGTTCAGGCTGACCCTGAATTCACTATGTAGCCCAGGTGAGCCTCAAACTCACTGTAATCCCCCTGCCTCGGCCATCAGAATGCTGGGATTACAAGTTTGAGCCACCACATCTGGCATTGTAATGTAAGGATGTAAGGGATGAAATTCAGAATATTGTGCTTGCCAGGCAGATGCCAGAACCACTGAGCTAAATCTTTGGCCCTGAGAGGAATTATTGAAAATGGTTTTATATGAGTCTTTAATTTGGTCTTTCATTTTCCCTCTATAGAAATTAATATTATACCATTACCATTGCTTACCATACTTTGTATAATTTTTCCAGTTTTAGTTAATTTTTAGTAGACTTTAGTAATTCTGTACATTACTTTGTATTGCTACATTTAAATTACATAAGCAAATAGGGAACATTTGTCTTTCTTTTTATTGTGCCTTTATTTTACGTTTCATATTATTCTGACATGAATTTTCATAGTATGTAGGAAAAGTGAGTTATAAGACATTTGTCTCTTTTATAATATTTTTTTGAGATTAAATTATCTTTATTTTTTAGATAATTGATTTTATTGGAACATTTTATGTACACTGTGTGATCACAATCAACACTGAAAATTTGTACTAGTATATGATATGATTTAATACTCACTTTTCCTCTTTCCCTACCCACCCCTACCCATTATATACATAAGCTTTGTTTCCTTTTTTTTAACATCATATTTTCCCCCACATTATATATCCCTAGCCCCTTTTACCATATAAATATTTTCTATTTCACGGAATGTATCATACACTCTAGAACTCATTTATATCAGGAGCCAACTATCCTCAATGGAGGAAAGATAGCCCTTTAATAAATGATGCTGGAAAAACTGGGCTTTAAATTGCCAAAGTCTAAAGCTAGGCCTATCTCTTTCACTGTGTATTAAACTAAAATCAAAGTGGATTGGAGACCTCAATATTAAAACAGAAGCACTAAACCTGGTAGAAAACAGGTTAGGTAGAACTCTTGAAGACATTGGCTTAGAGAAAGACTTCCTGAACAAAACCTCTATAGCATGAGAATTGGCAGAAGAAATCAACAAATAGGATCTCATCTTTTATAATATTAAATTTGTTTGCTTTTTCATTTGTTTTTACAGGTTTGTTTTAAGCATAGTGAGGTTTATAATTTTTATGTTTTAGTGTTATGGTACTGTGGAGGTTTATAAAAAGGAATAGGAGGTTTTTTCAAATGAAGCTTTTGCATGAATTGAGAAGAGTATCTGAGTCTTCTTAACTTGATAATGTTGTGTTATGTAGATTTCTTTTAATAAAGATTATTTTCAGGTCAGTTTAAAGTTTACAGAAGGCCAGGGATATAGCTTAGTGGGCCCTGCCTGCCTGGCAAGCTCAAGATTCTGTTAGGTCCCCTAGTCCCCCCACCCAAAAGAATAAATTTAAAGAAAAATTAATTAAAAATACTGAGACATCTTATTTACCAATTCCTCCTCAAAATGGTAACTTGCTCATTAGCAAATTTTCATACCATATTGAGGTATTTGATGCAACTAAAAAATCTTCTGACATATGAATATCATACCAAGGCCACGAATTTTATAGTGTCAGCTCCTCACGTTTAATTTTTCTTGGGATGACATAATAAGATACCTGAAATTACATAACTCACAGAACACAGATTAATTTTTTCAAAATTCTGGCCTCTAGAAGTCAAAGATCAGCCTTGGTGTCCAATGAGGCCTCTCTCCTTAGCTTCTAGGCAGTACACTTTCTTTTTATTTGTCCTTTAATATAGTCTTTCAACTGTGAGTGTAGGAACCCCCCCACCATACAATGAGGTCTGATTTAATTTTGACTTATTATAACATGAATTCTGTCAGCTTAGGGCTTTGTAATTTTATTTAACTTTAACATTATCTTTAAATAATTTATTTATAAAAGCAGAATTTTGAGGGTTACTACAAAAGATGTCAATGCTGGAACACAGTGTTGTACATTTCATAGTTTTTGATAGGGGCATTCGATGTGTAGAAAATTAAGGAATCTTAATATTTTCATTGACTTGAATATCATCTGTGCTTTGCCATTCAATGTCACTTTTCTCTCAAGCCTTAAAAACTGCTGGTGTTTTTACTGTGCGGTAGCTTGTCCTTTTTGAAATGCCATGAACATGGAATGATATGGAACATAACCTTTTCAGAATGCTTATTTACCTTATCAATATGCATTTAAATTTTCACCACATCTTTAATTTTTTCTTAAGTCATTTTAGCTCTGAAAAGTATTGTGTTGTCTGGATGTATCATAATATAATCCATTTTCTTAAATTAGAATTGCTTCATTGTAAATTTTGATACCTATGAATTAACATATTTTAAACATCTGCGTGGGAATATATGTGTAGAGATATATTTTGAAATCTTTTGAGTAAAAAGCAACATTTTTTCCTGAATTTCAGCTCACTCTTCAGCCTTTGAGCCCAAGCTCTTCAAACTTGCAGTGCAAAGGCTTCTGCCTTCCTTCACAGAGACTCTGTGGCTTCCTGCTAAGGACTCACAGGAGACATTACAGTGAGCTCTAGGCCTTCAACTTTGACTGGACCCTTCTGACCTCCAGTATGAAGACAACCATTTTGCACTCCAACACCCTTGTGGGCATCCTCTACACACAGGCAGATATTGTGACCTGCTATATTTATATGTATAATCTACATCTCTCTCTATTTTTTCCGTTGACTTATTATAAGCCTTTCTTTAGTGATGACTACAGATAACACTTTATTTTCAGGTACTTCAGGTTAAAAATTTTATATATTCTTGGAAAAATGATATCTTTATCTTTTTCCAATGTTGTTGATCATATCTGATAACTTTGTTTGCTCTGGATTCTGTTTGAAATAACACCTATTCATTTTTATTATTAATTAGCATATCTCAGTTAATCCCTTTACTTTTTTTTTTTTTTTTCAGACAGTGTCTTGCTTTGTAGTTCAGGCTGGTCTGAACTCAGCCTCATACTCAGTAATCCTCCTGCCTCTTCCTCCTGAGTTCTGGGATTACAGGTATGAGCCACCCTGCCCAGCATTGTGACACGTGATACTGATTGCTGGTGGGTGTGACTTATTATGCCCAAAACTATTGTATGTGGTTACTGGGGATCAACTTAGGCGCTTGTGCCTGCAAGGCAGGAGCTGGAACCACTGAGCTAAATCCCGAGCCCAATCCCTTTACTTTTAAAAAATGGAAACAATTATTTATTATATAATTTTAAAGTCAGAAAAATTAAACTCTTAAATTCTCTTTACAGTGAATATATAGTACCAGTTCTTTGTTCATTTTAAATTAAAGGCACTTGATCATAAAATATATGGTTTTAAACTTTACTCAAATTGAATTTATAATCCTAATAACTTCTTTACATATACATAATAAAAGAGTGTAGCAAATACTAAACTATATTGCTAATTTATCATTCTTAGTTCATGGATTTTAGAAACAGCATATGCATCCAATATATATCAGTTTCTTGGCTTATTAGTTGTAACATTTAATGCAGAAAAATACAAAATACATGCTTAGTGAAAATTCATTCATATTTATAAGATAGCAGCTAAAGATAATGTTTCAATACTGAAATTTAAATATAGACTGAAAGAGTCAAAGGCTGAGGATTCAGCCCAGTGGTTCCAGCACCTGTCTTGCAAGTGCAAAGACCTAGGTTCAATCCCCAGTAACCATATACAACAATACTGTGTGTGGAGAATTATGCCCAGCAGCAATCAGTACCAGATACTACAGTGCAAGTCGTGGTGGGTCAAGCCTGTAACCCCAGCACACAGGAGGCAGAGGCAGGAGGATTGCTGTGAATTTGAGGTTGAGCTCAAGGCCAGCCTGAACTACAAAGTGAGACTCTGTCTCAAAAAAAAAAGTCAAAATAAAAACCATCATTTGTAAATTTGTATATGAAATGTAACTTTTCATTTGGAAATAAAACAATAAAGCTTGTCTATTTACTATTGAATACACATAGTGTTGGGACCAGATGACAATTTACACAATTTATGGATGTCTGCTTTGCCCTGTAGGATCAACTCCTGGAATTATTGTGGACATGTGCCCCACCCTGTGGGCTCTTCGACTACAAGGATTATTGCACAAGGATTATGGTGGGCATTTGGGTGTGAAGGCTTGATACTGAATAAAGGTGTAGCAAGTTTCAGTATTTAGCCTTCTGCTGCTGCCCAAAGCAGTAAGAGTAAAGCCTGGGCTCAGTAGTTTTCTCAAAATTCCAATTTTGCTGTTTGTTGTTTGTTAAACCTTTTCTTGTGAGACTCATGAGTGACTGGAGCTTGCCATGATGGTTCTTACTGCATCCTCTTCCCTTGTCTCACACAACATAGTATTTAAATTCATTATACTAAGAAAGAAAGCTCTTCCATGTTGGGAAAGTAATACTCCAAAAATAGCAGAAAAACACATCAGTATGATTTTTTGTCCCTTCCACACCATTGTATATTTGGGAACATATTGAGGATGAAGTTATAGACATCCATAGGTGAAATGCACAAGTACATTTTGAAGAAATCTCTCCTTGGGATTGGAAAGTTTTGAAATGAAGTAAACTGATTGGAGGTCACAGCTGTTTTCTTGAATTATACCAAGGGCATTATTATCTCTCTCCCCCTCTACATAACTAAAAAATAAAGATATATTCATATTGTGCAAGCAAATATCAATTAAACATAAAATTCTTCACATTTTATTCTATAGTCTGAAAATTAATAGCTTGATCAGACTAATGAATGGAATGTTCATATCTTCAATTATCAGTCAATAAAAGTCCATTCATTACAACATTACAAATGCTACAACTGTTTAATCTATTAAAGGGTTTGATATACCCCTTTCTTTGTCTTTGTTGCCTAATAACCTGTCATCAGCCTTATTATTACCAATAAGTAATCACAATGCATTAAAAACTTACTTGGTATCCTGTAGAATTATGCATAAGTTGTAAAACAAACAAATAAACAAACAAACAAATGTATTTTGTCAAAACTAGCAGTGTGAAGAAGGCAGCATTGAAACTTTCTGAGTCTTCTGTTATGCCAAGTACCTTCCATAAACTCTTGATATTGTTAGTATTTGGGACCTTCTGTCTGGAATCACAGATATATACACTTTCCTCATAGGCCTAGACCTGTGATCTTCACTGAGTCATTGTGGTGTGATATTTTTTAATCTTTTGGGAAGATATACATAAGGTAAATACCTCAATAAAATGAAATTTCTATTTTTTTTTTTTTTTTTTTTTTTTTTTT
>PVIR01040823.1:0-12968 GCA_004026965.1 Petromus typicus
GGGAGATGTGCGGCTTTCCTCTTGTGCTTCTCAGTGACAAGTCAGAGGTTGTTTGGGAGAGTCGACGTATCTCTAGGCAGAGAGAGAGAAGTGTCAAATGCTCGTTCTTCTGCTCACTTTCAGGAATTAGAAGCTTATGTGGACGACATAGACATGGACGGTGACTTCCGGAAGGAGGATTTTTTTTACTTGTCTCAAGAAGACAAAGAGAGACAGAAGCGGGAGCAGGAAGAGTCCAAGCGCGTCCTGCAGGAGCTGAAGTCCGTGCTGGGCTTCAAAGCGTCGGAGGCGGAGAGGCAGAAGTGGAAGCAGCTGCTGTTCAGCGAGCACGGTAAGCGCCGGCTTCAGCTTCGGGTGAAGGGCGCGGAGGGGGTCCCCTCCAGCTGCGCGGGAGTCCTCGGCTCCCAGGCACTCGCTCTGGGCTCTAGGGATCGGTGGGAGCGCTCGCTGCAGAGCGCACTGGTCACGGCTCTCTTTCCTGTTTACTACCCACCCATCGTAAGTATCCACCACGCCATGGTATTCTTCCGTCCTTGTGGCAGGAAGCTCCCCTGACGAGGCAGCCCTAACTAGACTCTAGTTCCGCACACTCCCTGCTTTCATTCCCGGGAAATTCCCTGCGGAGCCCTTTCCCACACTGGCCTCCCCAACCTGTCCCGCGCTGCGCCCCAGGGGCATCAAGATGGAGGGATGGTGGGGAGACAGCAGAGATCAGCTCCTGTCCACCGCTCCTTCACTCACGCACCTGCTGGCTGACGGGTTAGAAGTAACGGTACAGGGCTTTGGGCGTTTTTGTTTTCTGTGCTTTCGTTTTGTTTTTCTGTGTTTGTGAAGTACTGGGGATTGAACCCAAAGCCTTCACCCTGAGCTATGTCCTCGGCCCATTTTATTTCATTTTTAATTTTCAGACAGCGTAAATTCCTGAGTTGTCCAGTCTCGGCTCAGACTTGGCAGTCCTCCTGCCTCAGCCTCCCAGCATGCAGGGATTGCAGGTGTTCATCACCACCCCTGATTTGTGTTCAGTTTCTCATCTCTGTTACTAATTGCACTCTTCTTAAATAAGGGTTTTATTATCCCACACAGCTTATCGCGCACCTTCTACTGCTGTGCACCTAGCTCAGAGATGCAGGACAGATGCCTGCCGGGGCTTCCCCTCCTGCCCCTGGTGCGGCTTTCTCTTCTCCCTGCAGCCAGCAACAGCATGGGCGTCAGTCAACTCTAGTACTGTACATTTGGTGAGAAGTGGCAGGTTTATAAACTCAAAACATGCCTGAATACTGAATGCAGCACTGAATCTTTCCATTGCTCAGTATTTCCTGCATATAGCTTTAAAATTCCTGTTGACACGCTGGGCACCTTGGCAGCGTGCCTCGTTTTCAGGTATGTGCTTTGAAATGGTTTGCACTCATGCCCTGTCGTCTGTGACAATAAGTAAAAAGCTGCCAGTCGCATCACTTGCTTTTCCCGTGCCGATCCTAGTCCGTCTCCCAGAGCTGTTTCCGTCTCTGCCTACAGGGGTCCAGGCCGAATGGAGTTAGAGAGGGCAGTCTGCCCTGGAACCTGCTGTGCCCACTTTTTTCTGTCGCTGCTTCTCTGGTGGAGCCACACAGCACAGGGATGGCTCTCGAGTGGACACGTTGTACCACACAGTTTTTAACACACGCCAGCTCTTCAAGAAGCACTTTCCCTTCCGTCCTGCTTCATACTATGTTGTGTTGCACTAACCTCTCGCGCTGGGAGCAGCGACCGCGCAGCCAGTGACCCACTGCCTACTGACATCGAGAGGGGCTAGATCCCACTTCATTCCCTTGCGAGGACGCCGGCGCCGCACGACGCGTCGACTCGTGTGCTCCGCCCTGTTCACTAGTCCTCCTGAATGCACATGGGTGTCACTGTCTCTCCCGAGAGGTGCGGCCTCCCCTCCAGCAGGGTCTCGGTGGTGGCCAGTCGGTCGGGTTGTTTGCTGCCCTTCTCCACGCCGTTTTAGCTTGTAAATCTGCATCTATAAATGCTGACGAGAGGGTTATTTGGATCACCGTAGGCATTTTACCCAATGCATTTTGAGTGAGAACTTCTCTGTTAATTCCTAACAAAGATTCCCAAATTTCCTGCGTGTCAGAATTGAAAAGAGGGCGTGGAGAGCACAGCTGGACCCTGTCTGTAAGACGTTTCCAGGGGGTAACTGAGCCCGTCGGTTCAGGGACCGCACTCCGGAAGCGCTGCTTCGGATCAGACAGTAGCCTGGTGTTACAGTGACGTCACCAGGAAGTTCACTCCGCTTTCCTTTACTTTTATTTATCATTCGTTAAAGAAAGAAAACTACTGGGAGTCTAAGTTGAAATTGAAGTCATTGCTGATACCTTAGTTTTTATTTTTCTTTTTTTCTTTTCTTTCCCTCTGTTTCTTTCTTTGAAGCTGTGTTGAAACCCTTGTGTCCTGTAGACCCCGTGGAGCCCCTAAGTAATTCAGAGCCAGCAGTGAATTCAGATTTGGGAAAAGTCAGTCAAAACGATGCGGAAGCAGAAACTAGTAAACCCTCGGTCCCTGACAGTGCAATAAGTGGGACTGAGCATGCGCGCGGGATCCCTCCGGAGGGGGCCGGTCGGGCCAGCCCCGCAGGCGCAGGCGAGGGCCTCCCCGAGGGAGCCGAAGAAGGAGGGCGCCTCGAGTGCGAGTGCGACGGCGAGGCCGAGGCGGAACCCCAGCCGGCGGCGCGGGGCACCCTGCGGCAGCGCCTGGCCTGGCTGCAGCTGCCCCCCGACTTCACCTTCACTGCCGGCCTCGCCGCGGAGGTGGCGGCCCGCTCTCTGTCGTTCAGCGCCAGGCAGGAGCAGACTTTCGGCGACGAGGACGAGGAGCAGGTGTTGGAAGAAAACCCGGCCGAGCCCGGAGGACAGCGAGAAGCGGGGTGCACCGAGGCGTGGGAGACTGCTCCGCCCCGACCTTCTAGCTGCAGGACTGGAGAGGGGGAATGAACGGAATTGGCTCCACCCACAGCGAAGGTGTGGATTCCACAGGAACCTGGTGTGAACGACTGGCCTGAAATTAGTAGTTACCTAGAAATGACAGATTTTGTAGGAGACTCAGAAAAAGGTAAGGGCTCCTCTGCATAAACTGGTATTTTATTTGTGGCACAACTGGTAATCTTGGTAAACCTTCCGGTACATTCAATAAGAAATGAGTTTACATTTCTTGCCAGGATTTGCTGTCCTGAGGTGACCGGGACAATCTTCTCGCCAGAATATGACCGTTTAGTCTGACTTCTTTTTACTGTACCCTTGCAGCTAAGAACTGCAGCTCTTATGTTCTCAAGTTGTTTGTATTTTATTTTTTGTTTATACCAGTCTTCAAACAAGACACAGGCTCTGAATAAAAAATATTAATTCATACAGTTGGTGTGTGCTGGGATTTGGGACTTCAAAAAGTTTAACAAAATTTGAGTTGTGACTCATTTCTTACATTTCCCTGATCACATGTGAACTCTGCAGCTCATTTTGATGTCTAACAATCTCTTTAAGAAAAAAAATGTACCATGTTGAGACACATCCCTTTAATTATTTTTTGGTCACTTCTTCCGTTCCTGTTATAAGAGATGACATGATAGTGACACTCTGGTGTCCAAAGACCCACCTCATTTTAGTAGACTGGATTTTTGGTTTTATTTTTTGAGATAGTCTTGCTGGTTAGCCCAGGCTGGCCTTGAACTCCTGGTGATCCTCCTGCCTCAGCTTCTGGAACGCTGGGATTACAAGAGCATCACCATAGCTGGCTAGCAGATTGGACTTTGTGTCAATTTGCCTAGAGTTAAATGCGTGCCTTTACCATGGGCAGGTCAGTGTCTAGCTAGTCACAGCTGGACGCAAGGGGCTGTCTTCTAGCCCTCCCACCACGGCCTCAGGAAGCCCCCTGCGGGCTCTGTGGAAGGCATCCCCGTCGTTTACAAACTACCTCTCGGAAGGGACGGCTTTCCACCTGAGTCTCCGCAGAAAGGGACGGCTTTCCACCTGGGCAGTCTCCGCAGCAGTGCCGAGCCTGCATGGTCAGAGTGACGTTTGCAGGAGTCCCCTGTCTCCGAGGCCTGTCGCTCCTGCAGTGCGTGTCCACATTACTGGGACAGTGTGCGAGGGACTCACTCGATGCTGCCGTCCTCGGAGGAAGCGCCACGGTGAATCTAGAGCATCTCTAGGTTAAGAAACATAGGAATGCCCGAAACTTAACACTTTTGAGAATAAATTTACTTACACCGAAGAAAATGTTCAATAACTATTTATCCTGAGGAAAATTTTGGCTCCCCTTTATATCAGGAGTAGAAATCTCTGAAGCAGAAGAGACTGACCTTTTGCTTTGCTCGAATTCTCGGAGTTAACATCACTGCCCTTTAAGCAATACCTTAGGCTGCACCTTTGTCAAAGAAAACGAATGCTGTGTTACAGCTGACCTTTGTATTCCCAACTATCAATCCTGACAGGTCGCTTTCTCACTTAAGTTACTTAGTTCTCCAGCGCCATTTTTCCTTGGATTTAGAAGAACAAATTATGGAAAAAATGTAATCATTTCTTTCTAGCCTGAGAATTTAATGATTTTTACTCCTTCGTTACCTCTTGTTTCTGTGGTGCCATTTGGGAGGAAATATCGCTACGTCGTGTGCCAGTTCCGCTCACTGCTCTCTAAGGTGTTCCCGAGAGAAGACACTATCTTCTCTGTGAACCTCTGACTGATTTTTTCTTATGATAGTCTGTCATTGTTACTCAGTTGTCTTAGTGGGTTACCTGCATCAGAATAAACTAAAGGTCTGATTATTTTAATGCAGATTTTAGGCTATACTCTCTGTAATACTTATTTTAGAATGAGACCTAGCTAATGTTTATACTCAATAAAATCTAAGAATTTCTGTCTGGCACTTTGTTCTTGCCATAAAAACCTTAGAAATAAATGCTAACAACGGCCAGTGTACTGTATGTCGGTGTTAGTGTTCCTTACTTTCCTGAGCACTCGTTACTTTCACCGATCATGTCTAACTGGTTTTAATACCCACCAGACTATGTCCAAAAGAAGCCCTCTGGGAAGACATTTTGTGGGGGAGACTCACAGTTGTATTTTACAAATTTCACACTATTGTGTTGGCAGTTTAAGTCCTGTTAGAAGAAGTTTCTAGGGCCAGGGATTTAGCTCTGGTTCTGGCATCTCCCAGGCAAGCGCAAAGTCCCAAGTTCGATCCCTGGTACCACCTATCACAGTGCTGGGCACGATGGATCACGCCTGTAATCCCAGCACCCAGGAGGCAGAGGCAGGAGGATTGCTATGAGTTTGAGGCCAGCCTGGGCTATAGAGAGAGGTCAGGGCTAGCTTGACCTACAAAGTGAGATCTTGTCTCAAAAAAACTTAAAAAAAAAAAGCCTAAGAAGTAGCATCTAGACAGCATTTTATAGAGAGACTACTACTAGAGTTTGTTTTCCAGGACCAAGCTAGTTCTCCAAGGAAGGGTGCTTGTGAGCTGTCTTTTCAGTCCCTATGGAAGATGAGACTTTGGCCCATTGCCAACTTATCAATAGGACAGAGAGGCAGAGTGATCAGGTGCCCAGGACCGCTCTGTCAGCCCCCGCCAAGCCTGCCAACCTCTCACGGTCACGGACTTGCAAGCCTCTGCTTCTTTTCACAAATCCTGTATGCTGTTTGCCTGTACAGCACAGGCCCTTCTTAAAAGTATAGCAACTCAGGGGCTGGGTGTGGATGCCTTACTCCCGTTTGAATTCTTTTCTTTTTTTATTTTAGTTTTTTGAGACAGGTTCTCACTTTGTAGTTTAGGTTGATCCTGAACTCAGTCTCAAGCAGTCCTCCTGCCTCTGCCTCCAAAGTGCTGTGATTGCTGGTGGGTTTGAGTGGTCACCATCACTACCAGTACCTCCCCACACCCAACCCCCCTCCTCCCCACTACACTGTTGTATGTGGTTACCAAAGATCAAACCCTAGCCCTTGTGCTTCCAAGGCAGGCGCTGGAACCACTGAACTAAATTCCCAGCCCTCCCATTTGAATTCTTAAGTACTGGAGACAAGCAGGTCCAGAGAAAGATGAGTAGGGAATCATTCAGGATGTTGCAGGCTTTTCTACAGAGCAGTAGGCTAGAGTTTAAATCTCAGAACCAGCATGATAAGGGGCAGAGTTGCCGCCAAAACACAAGTTCTCTGAATTGCTGAGTTTGCTCATTCTTCTCACAAGAGGTTAAAAAGGAAATAGAGCTGGGCATGGTATAATCGCAGCACTGGGAGGCAGAGGCAGGAGGATTGCTGTGAGTTCCAGGCTAGGCTGGGTTACATAGGGAACTTAGGACCAGCCTGACCTACACAATTAGACTCTCAAAAAACTTAAAAAAAAAAAAAAAAAAAGAAAGAAATAGAACTTGAGACTGAAAAGCAAGATCTGGTTATAAATGGATCAGACTGCTGTATCTTAACTACCCCAACTGCTGAACTAACGTAGGTATCATTTTGCAAATAAAGACTGACTTTGCTTCCCGTTTTATTTATAGGAAGGTACAGTTCCTGCTTAGATTAGAACATGAAGATGCAAATATTTTAGGAGAGAAAATAGAGGGAGAAGCACCTAACCATTGATTCATCTGTCATCACAGCCAGTGACTGACTCAAATCACTTAATTTTGGGGGTCACTGAGGCAAATCTACTGAATCACTGAATTTCACAGCTGAAAGGCGGAGAGTATTTTCTGCTTCCCGACTTGGGCTAGAGGCAGAGAGCATGACTGCCCTTTTCTCTGTTGTCTTAAGGAGTCTCGCCCCGTCCCTGGGTGGCGAACGACTGGGTGACACTGAGCGGTCTCGCGTGGTCGCGCCCTGCACAGTGAAGCTTCGCACTGCTGTGCCTGTTGAGCTGCACCTGTTTCTCACACTCTCTGTATCTTCCCTTGTCATCAGCTGTCCCTTGCCGCTGTCTTGTGCGCCTGCCTCCTGCAGTAGGGCCCTCATTCGCTGCTTCTAATCTGCTGCGGACTGAACCCAGACTGCCCAGCTTGCTAGAATTGTGTCTAGAAGAAGAGTAAGTAACGGAACAGGCCGAGGGCTTTTCCGCTAGTAAAATGCATGAGCTGCGTGGTGGCTGTGGCTAACTTTCTTTTGTTTATCTTAAGAACTGCTAAACATACTTGCTGGAATATGTGACTGCCATGTATTTGACTGACTAATCGGTTTTTATATATTGATGTCTCCAGGACTCTCCACTAATGAAGTCAACTGTACAAGGAAATTTGGTGGTTGTCTTTGTATAAATCATTGTGTCTGTTTCAGGAAAGTGTTAAATATTCTGCTCCTATTCACCATTCTTAGTTTAGTACATCGGTTTAAAAGTTGTGAGATTATTAATGTTTTGTTCACCAGGATGTATATTCTCAGACTATTGGCTTGAGACTAACTGTGGCTGATTGAGTTAAGAACTGGGTGGTGTGACTGTGGGAGGGATGAACAGGATATTACCGGGAACGACCATCCTAGAGCCTGCTTTTCTACTGAATAGGGGCATCTTTCAGCGTTCACATTTTTGTGGAACAGTTTGAAGAAATCTTTACAAAACCCGTGTGCACTGCTGTCTTCTTGAACAATGTATCAAATGCACTTTAATTTTTTATATTAAGATGACCATAATTAATTAGGCGTTATCCCCTCCCTGGTAGACAGCACACTGAGGACGGTTTCTCCCTGTACTAAATGACTCCACGCTGTGCTTGTTTGGCGCTCGTGTCTTTGGACAACGGATCTGTTCACTCCGCTGTCTGTGTCCCCGCTTGCTCAGGTCCAGGCGGCGGCGCTCCTCTAATGAACCTTCTGCTCCGCTTTGGTTTGAACCGCAGGTGATAAAACTGGTTAGAATTGCATGTAAACGAAGAGTAAATGCACACAGTGAAGACAGAAGCGGCCTGTGCGTAGGCATGGATTTTTGCTTTTGTTTTTGGTACCGGGACCAAGCTCAGGACCCCGCACTTGCCAGGCAGGAGCGGCGCCGCTGAGCTCCATCCCCGGCCCTCATCCATAGATTTTTGTGACTCCTTGTCTGTGAAGTTGGTCTCTTCGATCCAGTGAGGCTCCTGGATCAATCCCCACCCTCAAAATATGAGAGCTGTGACTGTGCGGAAGGATCCATTTCGTTCTCAGATTTTCTTTAAAGTTGCTTCTCATTATAATCTGTTCATTAAAACCACTCCCTTTCCAGTTAGCATTTTCTATTTAGATTGGAAAACAGATGCTGTTAAACATGCGTTTAGCTTTCTTTTAAAGGCAAAGGTATCTTCATTTGCAAGACACACAGTAGATCAATCCATGAAAAAAGAAAATAATTAGCTTTGATTTCACAGAGATCCAAGAATAAGACTGATAGATGCAAAGCAGTCAAACCACAAGGAATATGTTCTTTGATGTGCTACTTTTTCAAGTCATCTCTTTATATTCATTCAGTGAAAGGAAATATATGTTAAAACCTTATGAAAGGATATCGGTGTTCAATATAATGATATTAGATATTTATAGATATTTCAGTGATTAAATTCCCACCATCCTTTTGTGGTGTGTGTAAATTACCATTTAATATGTGAAGCAGGCAGATGACTTGTTTCATTTGTTTTGTTTGGATTTTTGAGACTATGTAGTTGAAACTAGGTCTGAATTCATTTTGTAGCCCAGGCTGGCCTTGAACATGCAATGATCTTCCTGCCTCAGCTTCCTAAGGGCTGAGATTACAGACATGCTCCACCACACTTGGATATTTGCATGTTTAAAAAAAGAAATATTTGGGCCGGGGAGTTAGCTCAGTGGTTCCGGCGCCTGTCTTGCAAGCGCAAGGGCCCGGGTTCGATTCCCCGGCAACCACATCCCTATACTGGGTGTGGAGACTCACGCCCAGCAGCAATCAGTACCGCATACCACAGTGCCGGGCGTGGTGGCTCACGCCTGTAATCCCAGCACTCGGGAGGCAGAGGCAGGAGGATTGTGATGTGAGTTTGAGGCTGAGCTCAGGGCCAGCCTGAACCACAAAAGTGAGACCCTGTCTCAAAAAACCTTAAAAAAAAATTAAAAAATTAAAAAAAGAAATATTTGTATGTAACTTTGGAATCTGCCTAGAAGTAGAGGTCCCAGCATCAAGCAGAATTTCTACCAGCTTGTCAGTTACATGCTGACTCCTGCTTCCATCACACAGAGTGACTGGCAACTCTGTTTGTCTTATGACTGCTCGCCAGAATCAGCCTTTAGTTCTCATGGAAGGGAATTTGTACAGAGAAATTGTACAGAAATGATCCAGACCAGTTTGTGGGGTTTTTTTTTTGTTTTTTTTGAGACAGAGTCTCGCTTTGTGGTTCAGGCTGGCCCTGAGCTCAGCCTCAAACTCACAACACAGCAGTCCTCCTGCCTCTGCCTCCCGAGTGCTGGGATTACAGGCGTGAGCCACCACGCCCGGCACTGTGGTATGTGGTACTGGTTGCTGCTGGGTGTGAGTCTCCATACCCAGTATAGGTATGCGGTTACCAAAATCTAACCTGGGCCCTTGCACTTGCAAGACAGGCACTAGAACCACTGAGCTAAATCCTCGGCCCTCAAACGAGTTTCTTGAAGCCCCCCTTACAGAAAAAACAGTCAGGAAGCCAAACTGGGCTGGTGCCCACAGGAGGAGGGTGGATGCCATCGAGCGAAGAGCGTGGCTCCACTCCGTGTCATCACTGGGAGCTGAGAAGGGAGCCCTGACCGCAGGGTCGCACACGCCTGTGCCAGCTCCATGCTCAGCTTTCGTGTATCTCCCAACCGGCGTCAGTGAAGTGCACGTCCTGCTGCTACGTGCTCACAGTCTCATCTGGGTTAGCCTGTCCACAGACTGCTTTCTGGACTTGCCAAGATTCACGCAGCCATGTGTTACTGTGTTCGAGTAGAATTTAAACGATAGATGCTTCTGACTCTACTGTTTGTAAAAATGAGTATAGCCTATGAGATATAGTTGTAGAAATATGTATTTCCTCTCAGATTTCTATCAGAAGAGTTTCTTAAAGTAAGGGATAATTTTCCTGCTTTAGGCCATTTCTCAGTCTTGCCAGGTGTAGTGTTGCATGCCTGTAATCCCAGCACTAGGGAGGCTGAGGCAGGAGGATCTCCATGTGTTCCAGGACAGCCTGGGCTACAATAATGAGTTCAAGACCAGCCTGAACTACACAGTGAGACCCTGTCTCAACAACAAGAACAAAAAATTCATTGTCCTAATAGCAGAACTTTTTTCTAAAACTAAAGCATGTCTTTAACAAATTAACTCTTCTATAATATCCTAAACAATGACATATCCCTTCCTGTCCCTCCCAATTAAATCTGAAGGGGACCAGCTGCATTTTTAAGTTAAAGTATTTTCTGTGTTTTATCATGCCGCATTAAAATGTTCTTCTGTTCACACTGGGGCCGATACGACGTGTGCCTGTGCTGAGCGTGAGCGAACCGTCTGCGTCCCGGAAAGGTGGGTCATAGGCTGAACATCCCAGGAGCGGCCTGAGCTGCGAGAGCCCCGAGGAGTCGGTTTTGTTTGGGTTTGTTCTAGGTATGGTCCCAGGGATCCCAGATCCAACCAGGCCCCTGGGCCTATCCTAGAACCAACCTAAGCCCACGCATCAGTCCGACGCCAGGAGCTGGACGACCGAAGATCCCCCGCCCGGCCCGCCTCACCGCCCTGGTCACAGTGGAGGCGGCGTGATGACATCGGCCCCGGGACTTGGACCCACTCCAGGAGAGAAATCCTGTGTGCTTACTGTTAATGGCCAGTGAGGGGAGTTCTTGTGATTTTTATTGTCAGGTGATAAAATAGATTAAAGTGTCTTCCACGCCTGCCTGGCAGTGCAAGGTCCTGACTTCGATTCCTGTACTGGGGAAAAAAATGTGTTTTTAGCTGAAGCAACTTAGTCACAAAAAGTTCAGCCCCATCCCCTGTAACCCTGCTGTAAAATGAATGGGTTTCGAAGCACTTCCTCCACAGGGCTGCGCCCTCCCAGGCACCGAGCCCTGTCTGCAGGGAGCCTGCCGGGGGCGCCGGGGGCGCCTTGCGAGCTCGGTTCCTGTGGACGGCGCCGCGCTCACGTCTGCGGCTAGCCCCGCGCACTCCGCTCGCTTCAGCGGTTCTGCTCTGTCCGTGAAGCCGAGCGAGGCGATGGAGCAGAGGCCCGTGGTCCTCAGTGTGGTGCTCGGGAGAGACTGGCTCTGAGCGGATGTTCTGGCCGGCTGTTGGGGATTTTTAAATGCTCTGACTTCACGGGCTCACCCTCCGGCCCCGACTACGGCACTGCCAGACTCGGTTTCTCTGTTTAATGTCTGGAAAGGCAGGAAGGGCACAGGGCAGTGTATTCTCCGGGGAACGCCGGCCTCCGCAGTCGCTCACACTGGGCGAGGATCCCTGCCGGCCAGTCCCCGGCGACACAAGGGGACTTGTGGGCAGGATGGCAGCTTGTCTAGCTTAGTCTAGCTTACGACTACTTTTGCCTTTTAAATCTGGTATTTATCCGTGTTTTCTCTGCAGTGTTTTCTGTGCCCCCTGTACTCATCTGGGAGCACCGACAGCCTGAGGGAATGTGAGCTTAGGTCCTTACACAGTATGTGCAGTCTCTGGGGGCCTTTGCGCATGCGTGCGCCCCCACTGGGGACAGACCCAAACGCTTTGCATGGAGCTACATCCCCAGCTCTTTTTTTGTGTTTATTGGAGACAGGCTGTCACTGAGTTGCCCAGGCTGAACTCAACTTCATGATCATCCTCCTGCTTCAGCCTCCTACAGGGCTAGAGTGCAGATTTGCACCACTATACAGGTGCAGTGTTTTGGTTTGTTTGTCTGAGAGGGTCTTACTATATATCCCATGCTAGCCTGGAACTCTCGATGATCCTCCTGCCTCAGCCTCCCAACCGAAGGGGTTATAGGCATGGGCTGCTATGCTTAATCATGAACACTGGACTGTGTGGACTGTTTAAAGAATGAAGGTTGTTGTAGTCCACCTTCAGCCTGGGTGTGGCTCCGTGGGAGAGCCCTTGGCTGCTGTGCACAAGGCCCTGGGTTTAATGCACGTCCTATCACAAAGCTAATACCGTCTTGTACGTTCACACACACAGAATTGAAGAGTATTCTCTCAGAGAGACTAGTTTTTACTTTTTGGTCCCTGCTGTTTTAGATATTAGGACTAAGTATTTCCAAACCCTACCCAAACACTTGAGATTGTAATCTTTACGGGTTATAAAACACCATAAAAGTTGACCACTTCTTACGGGTACAGTTTAAAAGTCTAAAATATCCACCTTGGCAGTGCTATCTCGGCCCGGCACTCATGCCCACTGGGCACATCGCGTGGCTGCCTTGCTGTCTGTTGTGGGTCCGCTCACCACCCCGAAGCACAGGCTGAGTTCCTGCCTTTCCGTGCCGGGCAGAGTGTCCCTCAGTCCATCCCGTGGTTTGCCCTCGGGCTTAGCCGTGGTGACACTCCCGAGGTGGTGTGCAGGTGCCCTGTTTTAAAGCAAGACTTTCTGCATCACTCTTGTGTTTTATTATGTCAGTTTCAGGTCAGCTATTTTAAAAGAATGACTAAGGAGCCAACGGCAGGTTCGTATCTGGCGCTACTGTATGACTGTCCTCCTGAGCCGAAGAAGTCACTAATAAAAGCTGTCCTTCCTTGTATCTTGTGTGCGTCTGTTTTGTGCCCTGCTGTTTGCAGCATGATTAATAGCAAAAAGAGGGGGCCAGGGATTTAGCTCAGTGGTTCTGGCGCCTGCCTTGCAAGTGCAAGGACCCGGGTTTGATCCCCGGTAACCACGTACCACAGTGCCAGGCGTGGTGGCTCACACCTATAATCCCAGCACATGGGAGGCAGAGGCAAGAGGATTGCTGAGTTACAGGCTGAGTTCAGGACCAGCCTGAACTACAAAGGAAGACCCTGTCTCAAAAAACTGGAAAAAAAAAAAA